>CAXITT010000198.1:432050-508956 GCA_964033795.1 Lymnaea stagnalis
GTAACAAAGTGGCGAGAGATATCGTGTCGGTCAGCCTTGTCACGTGACTGCGAATAATTCAAAACTATTGTTAATTTTAAAATCTATTTCTCTACCAAGTAATGTACTGAGTATCTTGAATGCAAATAATAGAAAAAGAAACTTAAGTGAAAGTGGCTTGTAAACATTTTTGTTTAGTTTGTTATTTTTTGTGTACCAGTAATGCATAAAATAAATTAGGGGCCAGTGTGGCAACCAATAAAAGTTAAAGATTTCATTTTAAATTATTTCAATTGCTACAAAATATTTAAAAACTTCTCGTGAAACTACTGTTGCTGAGGAATATGATAATATGAATATATACAAAATATTTTAATTAAAATGGGAAGAAAAAAAACGACCCTATCCCCGGTATAGATCCTCAAACATTCCTATCGTCAAGCAACCACTCTACCACAATACCAGACAAGATGTACTAAATCGTACTTTGTTTGGAATTATAAAAACTACTAGCCGTCCGGCCATGTCCGGCGGTCACGTGACAAGTCGCCAGACGTGTATCTTGCGCACTACACGTCCGGCGCGCCGGACATGTAGACACTTCGTTACATAAATGAGCCCTCATTAACTTATAAAGGCATCGTTATTTTTATGTACAAATTAAACAATTTCGTTGGGTATATTTTGCAACTATAACACAAATTAATCAATTTAATGTCTAGGAATGACTATTTACTATTTATTTTTTAATGCTATGCAGAATCAATGTTTTAAACTGCACATAATTTTGATGAATACATAAGCAGGGATACATAAATGAAATAAAATATATACAAAGAAAGAAAAATAAGTGTATTATGTCTTAAAAATACGATTGCAGTGAATTTATGAGACTAGACACTAACAATAAATTTTGTTTGCACATGTTTGTTTTTTTCAACAACATACATACTTAAGAGTGATTTCAGTGTTGTAATCAAAAATAAATTGTGACTACCAATAATTATTGCACTACATCAATCTATCACCAACTGGTAATTTTTTTATAGTAAACTACCAATAGCTGCTTAGAAGCTACTGGTAGTGGAGTACCAATAGCTCTCTTAGAAGCTATAGCTCTCTAGAAGCTATTGGTACTTTACTACAAATAGCTCCCTAGAAGCGATTGGTACTACCAATAGCCACAGCCTAAATTTAATAAGTATTTGCCTAACAGCCCTAACTACTTATACTAACTTACATAATACTAGTGACTAACTTCACTTACTCAGGTAGTCGGTAACAACTCACTTGCACAGTCAGTAAAAGTGACTGTTGTCAACAGTTGACACATCCACTTGCCACTGTAAACATAATTTGTTTAGGCCCCACAGCCTAATATTTTGATTAAGTGTATGTAGGCCCTATTTATTACTATTATAAATAAATAATTGTTCGAACAAAGGTTTAAGTCAGTCTTAGAACTTCTTAGAGAAGTAAATTTGATAAAGTTTGCTGGTAAATGTGCTGGTTAGCCTCACCACTCATTTCCCATGGGTGATGGCAACCAAAATGGTGGCCGTTTAAAAATAAAAAGTAGTGCAAAAACATGTCTGCTAACATGGGGAGGGGAAAGAGAATGTTCTGTTATAGCTACTTACCAAGTGAAATAAAAATAGGAAAAAATCGTTAAAATTTAATATAATAATTTCAGCCGGTACATTAATTTTGTGGCGAACATATTTATAGTATCCCTCTAGATATGCTGCAAGAATTGTCAACGACCTGCAGTCGCTCCCTTCCCTCAACTAAAACACATGTGCTACAGTTACACACTGTTATAAGAAAAGAGTAACAATGAAGAAAAACAATACAAAATATTTTTAAATAAGGAAAACCTAACTTACAGTTTCATAGAATACACTTTTACACACTTTATTGCAGGTTTCACCAAAAAAAAAATCTAGAAATTGTCAGAATCAATACCATACCCATTTTCCAAAATGCTGGAAAATTTCAATGATATAATTAACCACCAAATGGAATTATAATTTAAAACATTCTATCAGCATCTTAATGTATTTTTTTTTAAATGTTAACTCTACTAGCTGTCCTTAGAATAAACAAAAGGGAGAGAATCCAACACTGAAATTTATAGTGGCATACCAAACCAACATTAGCCAGGTTGTCTACTTCAACTCTTGTAACAGAGTACAGAGTCTAGAAAACAATAATGTGACTCTTACACACCATATCAATGCAGTAAGAAAATAGGCATGTTGTAAGAATTTAAAAAAAAAGATCTTTTCTTTTTTTTTTCTGAATTAAAACATGAATCATGAACATTGGTTTTCATTTAATTAACTCCTAATTCCAACTGCTAAAGCTGACTGGTAACACAATTACTTTTTATAATAATCTTTTTATGAGACTATTTTACAAATGCTATCATTGTAATAAATTTTAAAAATAAATTTGACAGAAAATACAGCAAATGAGGAAAGACGTCATCGTAGGGACTTAAAGACATATTATGGTTTAGAAAATGGAGATTCAGATTTAAAAGGACATGAAGGAAATCCTCACATGCCTTTTACAACAGATCCATGCAATATTGATGGAGCAATTTTTCAACCACAGACTTATTTATCTAAACTTATTCAGGTACAAAATGAAATTGTAATGTATTTTAAATAACATTTAAACTTTTAGCTTTTCTTCTTTTCTTAAGCATCGACTTACAGGCTTATATAGTAGAGTATATTTTTTTAAAAGTTTTTCTTTCTTGAGATATTTTAAGTTTTTACTTATTGTAATCAGTATTTTAAATAACATCAGACTCCATTAGTTATTTTAATATATTTTAAGAAATTTGAATGATTTGAAATTTTCTGTTAAAAATGGTATTCATCTATCATTAAATACCTAGATTTAAACATATTTTTGCATAAAAGGAATATATACTAAATAACAAAATATTTTACAGTGTAAATAAATATTAATTACAATTATATTTAAAGGAGAGGTCTCTCACTGAGTTAATGGATGAGGAACAAAAGATGGTACGTGACATTCGTGGATTAGACAGTGATATGCAGACGTTGGTTTATGAAAACTACAATAAATTTATCAGTGCAACTGATACTATTAGAAAGGTATGGCTACTTTTATTTTATATATACAAATGATATTCAATTATCTCTTATATATTTTGATTCTGGTGTGTCCTGCTTCCCCCCCAACCCCACACACACACACACACACACCATTTCTTCCACCCCCCCCCCCTTAAAAATCCTTCAGATGTTTTTTATTAATAGACACACACACACACACACACACCCCCCCTCTTCCCCCCCCCCCTTAAAAATCCTTCAGATGTTTTTTATTAATAGTACTGAGTAAAAAAATAAAAGGCTGTCATGCAGCGATCTTCATGTTTGATGTCTGAACTCTGGTAAATAGGTTGATTTTTTTTTCTTTAAGGGGAGGCAACTATTATTCCATGCTGTTATCATTCATCTGTCACACAGCAAGCTTCATGCATAACGTCTGAACTCCAGTAAATAGTTTTTTTTAGATAAGGATTTTTTTTTTAATGTCACTGTTTTTCAAATATTTGTTCTGGGGCTTCACATCACACAGAACTGGGTCATTGGCTGCCCCTTCACTTCAGGCATTTGTGGGCCTGTGGGTCTTTTGTGTAGCCTTGTACAGGAAGGTATTGCTATTTTCAATTGTTGTTTCCTGTCTTTCTTATAAATTGAATGACAGTATCTTCTCTGTTGACTGGTTTTTGCACAATGTCATCTCTATTCCGGGATCTGTTCCTATCAGTGTGTTGTTTCTTGGCACAAACGGTTGAAAAAGGCAAATTCACTCTATCTACGACTTGGGGCTAATTTTATTGTAAGACTTGGACCCACCCGGTCTTTTCTCAAAATAACCACACCCAGTATAAAAATAAACTTCACCTGATTAAGCCCCAGTTTAATATATTTATTATTTTTCTTAGGTGTTTATGATTTGCTAAAATATAGAAGCATATATTTTATAGCTGTAGTAGTATACTTGATTTTCCCTGCAGATGAAAAATGACTTCAGAAAAATGGAAGACGAGATGGATCATTTGGCCAGCAACATGTCTGCTATCACTGAGTTCTCTGGAAACATCAGCAGTACTTTGCAAGACAGACGACAGAAAATAACCAAGTTGGCTGGCGTCCATTCTTTACTGAAAAAGCTACAGTTCCTGTTTGAACTTCCAGCTCGTTTAAATAAGTGCATAGAAATTGAGGCATTTGTACAGGCAGTGAGGTATTATTCTAAAAAATTTTTGACTCTAGATAAATATTGACTGTGATGCATGGCCAATAGATGTAATGCAACTACATCAACTTATCAATGTAACATATTTTATCAAATAGGTACTATACAAAAGCACAGAGAGTACTTCATCAATACGAACACATGCCAAGCTTTCAAGGGATTAATACTGACTGTGAGGCTATAATTAAACAGTTGCGCTGCAAATTGAGAGAAAAATTTAGACAAAAAGAGGTTAGTGGTCAATGTTACAAAGCATGTATTGAGTTTACAAGAAAATATAATTTACTATATAAAGTAATTGGGATATAATAAAGCATTAACATTTATTATAAAACAAAATTTAAAAAAAAAAAAAGAAAGTAAATAAAAGTAAGATTTTTTTTTTTTCTCCATGCACCATTATTAAATGTAATGTTATATTACCTCAGTCATAACAAGAAAATATAATTTACTATATAAAGTAATTGGGATATAATAAAGCATTAACATTTATTATAAAACAAAATTTAAAAAAAAAAAAAGAAAGTAAATAAAAGTAAGATTTTTTTTTTTCTCCATGCACCATTATTAAATGTAATGTTATATTACCTCAGTCATCATTATGTCCCTTAGTCAACAGCCAAGCAACTCACAGAATGTGTAGACTTGTTACTTCAGCTTGGGGAACCAGCAGAATCTTTGTGTGATGAGTTTTTATCACAGTAAGTTTCATTAAGTTGAAAAGTTACTAAATAAAAGCAGCCATTGCCATGTTTTACTTTTTGACCTTTCAACTCACAGAAACTTTAACCCCCCTGTTTTCCACTCTGATATATTTTGGTTGATCTATCTTGTGTCATGCTTCATTGAAACTTGCTTAGTTAAAATGTAACAAATCATATGATGCAAAGAGTAAATTCAAAAGTTCCATCTTAAATATTTGCTTTGAACTGAGCTTATCTTAAGGTGTAGGCATGGATGTAGTCAGTTTACTAAAGTGTATGAGCATATTATTTAATGAAGTATATCCACTATAATGATTTTTTTTTTTACTTCTATCAGCGCTAAGCACAAGTTGGATGAAGATCTCAAAGAATTGGATAAACAAATTAAGTTGTACTCAGGGGAGTTGAACCCAGGGCATGATGAACGTCCAGCACAAGCATACATTAGTGCTGGCATGGTGAGCTCAATGTGTAAAGAAAGAAATTCATGTTGGATGTTGTGTTCATACCCTGTTTAATGCCTACATTTTTATAAATGAATATAATATTGTTACAATCACGTTTTGCAATAAAACATAAAACGGTCCTCCATAAATATTTTATTATTTTACTTTAGGATGTCCTGGAATTTGTAGATTCAGGTTGCAATGGATTTTTGAGCAACATTTGCCTTGTCATTGCCTCATACAATGATATGTTTCTTAACAGGCCACAAACAGAGTATGTCTTATATTATTGTAATTCTTTTATAATTTTTTCTTCTTTATTAAGCATCCATCATTTAAGATTTGGGCTGAAGTCTGTATGTTTATTTGTATCATTTGCCTTGATGAATCTTTTCCGACAACTATTCTTACATATTTTTTTTAATAGATAATGAATTTCGATTGAACCAAATTCTTAGTGTTTTTTTTAATTGAAGAATTTCGTGTAGTATTTATTTAATATCACCTTATTAGTTTTATTTGGGGAAAAAGAATCTCATTAAAAAGCTTTTTTTATTTGTTACAGTGAATCTTTGGACACCATAGCACTTAGAAAGCTGGTGTTGTTTGTGAATGAACTTATGGAGCAATATTTCAACTTTGTTCGTCAAAGAGTTCAACTTGAGGTTTAAAATATAATTTTTTTTTTAAAGTGTTTATTATCTAATTATTTAAAACAGGGTTGATTTGGATCTAAGCCCTCTGAAATTAGTAATCACTTAATTAAATGTAGTGAAAGTGTTTTGGTAATGAAAACACAAGCAATATTGTAATTCTTTCAAATTTGAGTTTTATCTTTTAAATTTGTTAACAAATTGGCAGAAGGAGACCGGAGACAATACAATACTAGTCAGAGCCTTAGACCGTTTCCACAGAAGATTACAAGCTATGAATAAACTCCTTCCTGACACTGATTTTTCAAGGTAATCCCATATGTCAACTGATCTAATTCAATCTGCTTGTACTCTACAGGTGAAAATGTGTTTTAAAAAAAGGTTAATGTTATTTAGTGAAGGTATAATATGATTTAGTATTATGGAAAAAATATAATCTTTTTTTTTTTTTTTTTTTTTTACAGAGCTGGAACAGAGATTGTTTCTAGGGGTGCAAGAGACAGAGTAGCACATTATTTACAATCGCTGAAGCAGCATTTTGCAGGTGAGTAGTTTTTCAATTTTATTATTTAGTATTATGGAAAAAATATAATTTTTTTTTTTTTTTTTTTTTTTTACAGAGCTGGAACAGAGATTGTTTCTAGGGGTGCAAGAGACAGAGTAGCACATTATTTACAATCGCTGAAGCAGCATTTTGCAGGTGAGTAGTTTTTCAATATTTCCTGTCTAAGATTAAATGAATCCACATGATTATGAAGGTGAGTTTTTTAAAATAATTGCGCATCACAAAATGAATGCATTTCAGTCTTAAAAAGGCAGCTCAATAACTTTACATTATTTGGGAAAAAACGTAAGTATAGTTGGGCTATTTTTAACTTGAGTAACATTATCCTATATGACTGATAAAGTATAGATCTACAAAACAATTTTCAAAAGATTTAATCTATCAATTTAAAAGGCGTTGTCCACACTTTCAGCAGAAGATGATTATAAAACTAAATTAACAGAATGCTTTATGAACACATATTTTATATCATTTTCCGGATTTCTTTGTCTAGCATTTATAAGATTCCATCCGTAAACTCTTGTATTACAAAAGTTGTTGTTTTAATTTTATTTAGATTGTTTGACAGACATCAGACAAAACTTGGCAGCCCCTAGACTAGTAGGAAAGCAAGACCACAGTGCAAGGTTGGCAGAACTATTAAGCAATATGCAAACCTCAGTAGTGGAACAGATCAAATCGGTTCTTGGAAACTTGCAGGTACTTTGTTAAAATAATATAGCAATATATGCTTATGATTGGGTTACTTGGTGTTTGGAATACCTGGATATTTCAGGCTACTAACCTCATATTTTAGTGACTTTAGAAAAATTTAGTAATTTTCATTCAGATGAATCCCATCTGTCCCTGAGTAAGAAAAATTTTAAAATTCATTTTTAAACTCACCAATACTGACTAATACATGAATCAAATTTTTAAAAAATTTCAAATCAAGTTTTTAGATAAATAATAATGGATTCACATTAAAATAAGTGCATTATATTTAAATATTTTGCTATTTTATAACTGCAAGAAAAAAAAAAGTTAATATCATTGAATGCTATTCCTCAGGCATTTATTGCTTCTGACATTACATTCGCAATGAAGCCCTATTTTCGTGGACCTTTTTGTAGTCAGGATGTAAGAGAAGGTCTTGTGGTGGCATTTGTGAAACATGTTTGCACTGTCTGTAATGTAAGTTGTTTCAATGAAGATTGAATTGTATTTGCATTGCTTGTCTTTATGTGACAGATACTCTAAATCGGAAAGTTATCATAAAAGCACATAATTTTGTCATTCTGACATCTCTCTGCTCTTAAATATTATAGACAATTTTTTTTTCATACTTCTTTTATTTATTTAAAAACAAAAGTCAATCAATAATCATTACTTTAGAAAGTCATAAATATTTACAGTTTTACTGAACTGCCCTTGGTGCTTTTTCATTTCATGCCACAGATGTGCTCTTTAAAACCACCATTACTTTTATCTGGATTCAATTGCAAAATAGAAAAAAACTATTTTTCTTTTCTCAGACCTGTTTACCCTCAAAGTCTTAAAATCGTACAATATCATCACAAAATTGTTCAATACCTTATATTTATAGTAAAAAATAAACATACGGTATATAATATTTACACCTCAAAATCGTACATTGTACGCCAAAATCGTAAGAGTAAACAGGTCTGTTTTCTTAAAAACAAATTGTAGCTTTTACTCTTTTCCTAATCATTCCATATTTTTTTTCAACAGGACTTCTGTGAAGTACCAGGAGACAAGACAATGAGTCCACCTGCTCTTCTAATGATATTGTCTAGATTTTGCATAGACTTAGAGAATGCTACCATTTCTTATCTGGTAAAGCCAACACAATACTCTACTAGTTTACCAACAGACATGTTGAAAGTCTAACTTAATGCTTCCTTGAATTCATTGTTTCTCATATTTCTTTTGATATTCTTTTTATAAGTAAAATATTTTGACAGTTGTTAACAACTGATTTCAAATAAGTGAATGAAATATTTGACAAATAATAATATATTTAGACTTACTTAGATGTTATTCATCTTAAGAAATATGTATGCATAGATGAATGATAGAAAAAAATACATTTCTTTCAAGTTTTTTAAATATATTTTTTATTTGTATTGTGCCACATTGTACAGAACAAGCACAATTTCTTTTACAGCTTTCACTGGCAGAAGAGCAGTTTATGGTAGAGGACAAGGCAACTGTGACAGCCATGAGTGAACTTTTTGCAATGGCTAAAGACACGGGGCAGAGACTTCTGAATCATTATGTTCGTGTTCAGGGGTTAACAATATCACAGGTTGATGAATTTTCAAAGTAGTAACAAGTGTAGTTTACTATTGTTCTGATGATGAATCTACGGTTGAGCAAGATCATCCTTTATGTTATGCAAATATATTCAATGTGTATATGTATAGATATATATGTTAGATATATATGTATGTCAAGTATGTGTCACGTCTTTCCGTGTTCATGAGACGATGGAGTAGCTATTGACACTTCATCAAATGACTTAGGAGGCCAATCCTGGGATGGCAGTCTCGGCTGGAATTCTCGCAGGAGAACCTTGACTTCTGGATAAATTTGGCCTGCTCTAAAGCTCTTTTTGCTGCAAGGTCTTTTTTTTCTAAACATCTTCCTCTTGTTTGACTTCATCATACACTGCTGTTTTCCAGCTCAGCAAGATGTGCCATTCATTGATTTATATGATTACTTCCCTCATGTGCCATTTGCAAAAGTCCTTAAATCGCAGCCATCCAATCAGTCTTTGCACCCTCTGCCAACTCTCCATGTAGCAGATTCTTTAAAATAAGATCTTTCTCTATTTTTTAAAAAATGGCCTAACCAACGAAGGTACCTCTTGCTAAGAGCATAAAAATATGCTAAACGTTTCGGCACATTCCAAAACCTCTGTGTTAAGCACTTTGTGCTGCCATGGAATTCATAGAATGTGATGTAGGCATATTTGATGGAGTGAATTATTGTAGTTTACTTCTTTCAGATGCTGCGAAAAAGTGTAGAAACAAGGGACTGGTTGAACACCATAGAACCTCGAAATGTTCGTGCTGTCATGAAACGTGTTGTGGAAGATATAACAGCTATTGATATGCAGGTATTTATTAACTAATCCAATTTTCTGAAATACCTTCACATATTTATGAGCAGATATATAGAAATGTATTTTTGGTTTGTAATCGAATGCCTTCAACTGCAATGTTTATCTTTTTTTCTGACTTTACTAGAGCTGCTACGTACTTAATATGTAATCAATTAATTTAAAATAAAAACTTTTTGAAGTATAAATTTTGCTGTAGTTGCTTTATATAATTCGGTTGAACAATTTTACTAAGGTTGGACAACTGTATGAGGAAGGAGTCAGAAAAGAACGTAGTAGTGACTCCAGCAGAAGGACACATGCCCTCAGTGCAACACAGCAAAATAGGAGACCACAATGGAACTATGCTCCCAGGTTTAATCATTTTAACAATGTTCCAAGATGAATCTTGTAAACATGTTTATAATGTCTTGAAACTCCCACTAGGCCAGTTGAATTAAACAACTTTTAATGTTTAAATAATAAACTTGTAATGTGCTAGGTAATTTAGAGGAAAAGTGATTTTTTTTTTTTTTTTTTTTCAGTGTTGACAACAGTTTGATGAGCAACATTCAGAAACTCTTTTCTGAGAAGATTGAAATTTTTAGTGCAGTGGAGTTTTCCAAAGTGTCAGTTCTCACGGGGATTGTTAAAATAAGTCTCAAGGTCGGTTTTTTAAAGTTTGGTTTTTTAAAATTATGCAAAACAGTTCTACCTTTGCAATGCATGCTTGGTAACCTATATTTGCTGTGTATTATTGTGGGGCAAAGGTAGATTGTGGAATGGAATTGTTTTTATTTTTTTCGGGAGAATACAAAATCCAGAATACTTGATAAGAAAGTGTTTAGTACGTTAACAAATATATCTAGTAAATGTCCATGTTTGTCCATATCATAAATATATAAATGTCAGTAGAGGGAGCAAAATATTTTTACATGCCTTGATAATGACATGTATTTTTTTTCTTTGAAGACATTTTTGGAATGCGTTCGCTTGAGAACATTTGGCAAATATGGACTACAGCAGATACAAGTCGACACACATTACCTTCAGCTTTATTTGTGGCGATTTGTATCTGATGAAAAGTAAGAATTTTCACAACAGTATTTTGTAATTTGTAAATTTTAAGAACTTAAAAGGAAATATAAATTTAATTTGCCTGCAATACAATAGGTTTTTTTTACATGCTATTTCTCTGTGGTATAAACTGATTTTTTATATTTGGTTTTATGATATTGTCTCCTCACTATCAGAACTGAGGGTTTTTTTTTTCAATCAAGTTATATTTCACAAATAATAATTCTCTAGGTATGTATGCATGTCTGTAATGCTGAGTTCAATAGACAGTCCCCACACTGTGTTCAATAAAGAATTCTCAGAAGTTAGCACTATATGTTAGCAGCGATATTCATATCAGCTTATGGTGCACCACCTCTTGAAAGGGATTTTCTTGTTTATCCACATGATAAAAAAAAATCCAATGTAATTAAATACTAATTGGGATTCATATAAAGTGGGTTACTTGAATTCATGTTTTGTCCAGTAACTTTAGTGGGTGGGAAGTTAACACATTGCCTTTGTTTGGCAGATAATTTATGGTATATATAAATAATATAATATATCTTGCATTCTGATTTGCATTTCTTTATTTTGAAATTATTAGCTTAGTTCAAGTCCTGCTAGATGAAATTGTATGTAGTGCAGTCCATAGATGTGTAGAGCCAGCAATGATGGAACCTAGTGTAAGAAGTTTACATTTTGAAATAATTTAAATATCATATAGATATAGTTTAAATATTTTCAGTAGATAAAAAAGAGCTGATTAAAAAATCAATTTAATTTCTCTTTCCAAGACATGTAAATTCAATTTTATGATTACTGGAATAATTGAATATTAAAATTATAAATAAATGAATTACTGAAATTACTGTTCATTAAATTTAAAATTTTGAAGAAAAATAAATTCAATATTAAAAATTGCATTTTTTTCCCTTCAAAATTTTTTATTTTTTAATGAACAGTAATTAATTTATTTATAATTATAAGCTAACAAAGTTCATTTCACCACATATCGGTGGTCAACCCCCACCCCAGTTGCCCACAATGGCTTTACAAGATGGCAGACGTTTATATTCCTTTGGGTATTCAGTTTAGTAAAATAAAAAATAATAAATCTTGTTTTTTTTCCTCCCATTTATAATGAAATTTAATTATCTGATGTATTGATATTTTTTTCAGGTTATTGACCTCATTTGTGAAAGAGGATAAAATAATTGTGCTCAAAATCTAAAGCAGGATTCATATTTTTATCTACTGTGATTGGTGATGGCATTAAATATTACTTTGATGGAGACAATGTGTTATTGATCTCTTGTGTATAATTATTCAGTCTACTTTGGTGTTTCATATTTTTTGTAAAAATAATTGCTTGAAAAAAAAAGTATAAAATGGTTATTTTACATTCCTTATATTTATGTCAATGATTATCAGGCTTGAGATTTTCTGTAAATTTAAGTTAAAATGTATTTATTTGCAATGTGAGAAATAGCTATGTATATACATTTATTTAATATAGTAAACCTCAAATGGTTAATCCAAGAATTTTAATCTTGCATCAAACACCTTCAAAAGTTTATACCAAAAAAAGTTTCATTTTTCTAATAAAGATTGAGATTTTAAAATAATTTTTCTTTATTTCATTACGATTTTCTAAAACCATTATTTTTTTGGTTAGTGTTTGTTATGCTGCTTCTTTGTGTGTTGTTCTTAAGTTTTAATGGTGGCATTCAGCCATATCTCCTAATTTTCTTGTAAAAATTACTTCAAAGGAAAGCTTACTAGCGAAAACTTTATGAAAATCCACTCAAGATCATAAAACATTCGGCTATACAAAGTTCCAAACTAGTCAGTAAATTAATGTAGACTTTCTTCTAAATCCAAAATAACTAATAAATAATGAAGTGCAACAAATACAGGGACTGTTATTTTACTTTTTTTTTTTTTTCTTTTTTTTTGGCAATTGTAAAAAAACAACCTGCCTACATGAATCAGACAAATATTTTGCATGAAACTAACAATATTAATAATGTTGCAGTTACACTTTATGTAAGTCATTCTCAAAATCTTGTTTTATTTTGGACAACAAGTCTGGGTTTAAAAATATATCTAAAGCCACCATGGCTAGGATCTTTGCCTGGGCTAATGTTGAAGGCTGTGCATCTGGTGATGCTAAAATATATAGAAAAGAAATAGAAAAAATTCATCAAGTGGACAAGGTTACTAACTTAGTGTATTTAATGGAATTCAATGGTTTTCATACCAAATAAAATGAATAGTTTCACCTAACTTTATTTGAAAAATGAATAAAGAGTTAATTTTTCAAGAATTTAATTCAAGACACAGCAAAAATATTTTAAAACCAATATGCTGATAAAAAATTTAAAAACTATGAGCAAAAGGATTTTAAACACAAATTTGAAATGAATATTTAAAAATATATTTTTTTTTTTGTTTTTTGTAATGATTTTATTTAAACACGTTTTTTTTCTTTTTTAAAATCACCTGATGCTAATGCAAATTCCTTAGTATGATTAACTGCTTGAGTCCCACAGTTATATGTTGGATGCAAACTTGGAACTCTGTGACTTACATTACCCATATCAGTTGAGCCCAGAATCTACAACAATAAAAAATCTAACTATTCATAAAAAATTAAAATTTGAAATGTAACGATAATGAAAATCTAAAGAATGAGAAAATTGTTTCATCAACACTGTACTAATTTTGGAATTTTATGACTTGTTAAATCAACTCCTAATTTTATTTCAACCCTAATAAATAAGTCAAATTTGACATTACAATAATTATTTGTTTTATTTTTAAAAATACATAAAATGGAGATAACTTCAATTGTGTTTCAACAATGCATAATTATAATACATTTTAAACAAATCATAGAAATCATATGGGCTGTTAGAATGTCATTGTTATTTGGAATACAGTTAGATATTCACACAACTGAATGATAAATTATTTTAAATTTTGTTTTTGGACCTCATATTCCTAAAATATTTAAACAGACTCATCATGTGTAAAATCGTTTCACCAACCTGCTTTGATGCCACTGGAGGAAATTCCACCCCAATCAGAGCACCATTAGTTTCATAAAGTTTGGCAAGTGTTTCATTGGTGATCAGACTTTCATAAGGCTTTATGATATCTGTGATGTCCACCTGCAGGAACATATTAATCCTAAAATAGGACACTTGTTTCCCATAATTTGAACACTCAATATAATAATGAGGTTTATTTTCTTTCAAGTTTTGTCAAGCAAATAATGTATAACCATTTTAAGGATGTATTAATTGCCACAGTTAAACTTATTTTAAAGTAAAATAAGAAAATTCAAGGTTAAGTCCATTAATTCATCTTACTGAACACCCAGTGGCTGTAGCTGCGGCTGTAACACTTGTCTTGACCTTGGTGTAAACTTCTTCAACCTCTGAGTCGCTAGGGGCCCTCACCTGCAGCATCATTTGAGTCTCATCAGGTATGATGTTTGTTTTAGTCCCTCCTTTAGTAATGATAGCTGAAAGTAAGAGAGAAATGATTAATAATTAATTCCAACCCCCATCCATCCCTGCGGCGCAACAGCCCGTGTAGGGCTTAGGCCTGCCTCACCACTTCCTTCCACTTAGACCTAACTGATCTTTTTCCACATCATCCATCCATCTAAGCCTAGGTCGACGCCACCAGTTGAAAATGTTTTGTAATTAAGGCTTGCATTGCAAAAAAGCTAATTAATACAATTTATATCTTTAATAATATTTAAACTGAATGTTTAAAAAAGAATGACATTTTCAAAACTGTCTTACCATGAACCCTCCAGGTAGGCTTTAGCTGCTGCCTCAGAGCCGCTACATTCATGTAGCCAAGCACAGCTGCATCTAGGGCATTGACTCCATCCCAGGGAAACCCTGCCGCATGAGAGGCCTTACCATGGTAGTTGACGTAAAACCTGCATTGATGAAATTAAACTAATTAGGCCAACACTAATGTTATTTTTGTTCAAATCTGTAACTTTCATTTGCTTATGCCTGTGGTAAATAATTATTGTCAGGGAAAGAGCTAAACAAAAAAACCCTTAATTGAACTAAAATGATTATTGATATAGATGTAGTTTTTTTAAAGTCAATTATGTTCTGCATTTGAGAAAAGAGGCAACAAATAAATAGGGGACAAAATTAATGTAAGAGCTATAACAATATGAATATTGAACATAGAAATGTCACTACTTTTATTAATTTTTTTTTCAATGAACAGGTTTTTAATATCATGTTTTTTTAATTTATCAATCATGTTTAATGTCAGCTTATATAACTAGTCTTTTAACAAGATAACAACATTCAGCTAAAGTTTTGCTATGTAGAAAGGTGTATACATTTTTGATGTTATGGTTGCAGACATATTCACCTTTTACCACCAAGAAAAATTGGCCTTGGATCTGTAAATGAAGTAGGGTGTGACATCATCGCCACATCAACATCATCGAATACACCAGCATTTAAGAGCTCTATTTTCCCTCCACCTCCTTCCTCAGCTGGAGTACCAATGATTGATACCTTTGTGAAATACCATTGTAATAAAACTTTAAAAAAAAAAAAAAACTAATAATGCAGTTAATTACTGACATGTTTTCTAAAACGTCTGACCCAGGCTTTAGTTTCAGAAAAAACATGTCCTAAATAAATCTGTCAAATCTTTTACCTTCCCCAATTCTTTTCCAGCTTGTTGCAAAGCACCCTTAACAGCAAGTCCAGTTGCCAATGCAATTTCAGCAATTAGGTTATGGCCACAAGCATGACCAATATCTGGCAGAGCATCATACTCACACATGATTGCCACATGAGGCTTTCGTCCTGTAGTAATAAAAATAATTTACAATATCTTATACAATAAAATTACTTGTAAAGTGTCTTAGTTTTTAATGGCTATTAAATACTATTGTGTTCCAGGCAAAAGTAAAAAGTTTTAGTTTCTACTAAATTTTAACTAATAACAATAAAATAGCATAAGCAACAGCTCACATCAGATATAACAATTTTGTTTAAATTTTAAAAAAATAATTAATGATTGATGTTGAAATTTATGTTGATGAGAGGGCCTTAAAATTTGTTGTTGTTTTATGTATCCACTGTATAATATAATATGCTTACTAATACTATTGCAGAAGTCAATCAAATTCTAAAGTCTTATGTCATATTATATAATTAATTATTATTGACTTTGAATAAATACTTTCAACAACATATTCAAACTGTTAATACTGTTAAGAAATTCCACCTGCAGTAATATAGCTGTATTCTGTATAATTCCAAAGCTATGTTCTATTTCAATATATTTAATAAAATTCTCACAGATTACGCTTTTTGCATCAAAAAAACTTATTATAAATAAAATATTCTGCAGCGATACAATTTGATTCAATTAATTCAGTTAGGAATGTTTTTAACAGATGTATTACCATTATATCAAAGCAAAATTTTAAAGTTTAAACATTAAATTGCTTTACTAAAAATATAGTGCACATCATTTTGAAATTCTTATGTTTACCTTGAGAATCAGCAGCCTCATAATTTCCCCACCAAGCAATAAATGCAGTCTCCAGTTTGTAGTGACGTTTAACGTGGAATCCCTTCTCCTCCAAGAACTTGGTTAAGCAGTCATGAGACAAGCGCTCTTCAAAAGAAAGCTCTTTTAGATTCCATATTGTTTTGCTGATTTCATTAAGTTCAGTAGATTCCTGTTTAATTATATCACAAACTGTTTGCTTCAAGGAATCCATTAGTAGTCTTATATATGGTCTCTGGATCACAAACTTTCTCATAGAGTAATTACAAGACTAACAAAATAATTATATGCTTTTCCTTTAAAAGTATGGCTGTGTAGTGGTGTATTTTAATAACATGACACAGGACAGTATTGCTAGTATTTATACACATATGAATCCAAATGAAATTGGAAAATATTTGTCACTCCTTCAACAAAATATATTTCTAGACCTTGGTACAGTCTTGTTATCTTAACTTTATTATACTCAATGATAGCTCAGCTGATAAAAGCCTAGACTAACTTATAGAGCAAATTAATTCTATGCATGCTTGCTTAACAGCAAGTACAATTATAAGTGCTTGAGTATCTTGACAGCAATTATGAAGTGGGCTTAAGCTGGACTGAAGTATTTTTTTCTGTATGAAGAAAAAATGTTAAAATATATATAAAGCAACATAAATTGGTCTTAAAATGATTCTGAAAGCAGCTAAGATATTATCTCTACTTATGTAATTAACGTATTGCTACACTAGTAAGTGTGTAATGCTTTAATAAGATACCAATGATATTTACTTTTAACTATTATGAGAACGGTAAATTCATAAAATCCGTGCCATGGCCGCCATCTTGGTAGCCATGACCCCTGAATGGTCACTCTAAACCAGGGGTCTCAAACTTGCGGCCCCTGGGCAATTTGCGGCCCCCAGGACGATATTTTGCAGCCTGCTACATGACAGCAAAGTTTAATTTTAATGCGGCCCTTGCCTTTTCCCCATTCTCATATCTATAATGTGACATTCCACTACTGCTTCAGTCGACTCTCACCGACTAGTCTAATTCTGATTTTTATTATGTTTGTATAGATTTGGATTTTGATTATAATGGTAAGAACCGTTTAAAAAAATTAGACTAATAGTATTTATTTTATACCATTTTATGAAACAGACATGGCCAAAGTGCGGTTTTGAGAAAAGTTTAAAAAGTCAGTTAGTGGGTAATGCACAACCAAAATTGTGTTAATCATAGTAACCTGAGACAGTATCAAAGAATCGCTATTAAAATTGCAGCTAGTGTTTACGAGTGAGGGAAATTCTGAGCCTGTCAGCTTGGTCACTTTTAAAATAGGGTTAGTAAAAAAGGCCTTTTCTTCCATAAAAAATCAAAATTCATTCTCCCTACAATAGCATCTTCCATCACATCAATAATTCATAAATATTGCCTGCCCCTGCCGACTGTTTGAAGATGTTTTAGCCTTCAAAGCCTTCATGGAGAACGATGGGGTGATTGTTCCTGTACTAAGTGATCTTAAATGGCTCATGGACTTGGTTTTTCTTGTTGACATTACACAGGAGCTGAATGTACTCAACAAGAAGTTACAAGCCTAGGGGTAGCTTGTCAGTGTTGTCATTGACAATGTCAGAATATTCTGCACAAAACTTGTAAAATGATTCTTAGAGAAACCTCTGCCATTTCCCAACATGCAAATTACTCATGGTCTCTGGCACACCCTTCAGTAGTAAGTAAACGTATGCCATTGCAAAGCTACAAGAAGAATTTGATCACATGTTTTTAGACTTAAAAACAGTCAGAGCGACTTCCCAACTTTTTTGCTGACCATTTCTCCTTCAATTTTGAAGATGCAACCCCCCCCCCCAACCAACCCCTTTGCGCTTTAAATGGAGCTAATTGATCTTCAGTGCAATTCTAAGTTCAGGGATGTGAATGGAAAAACAGACAAGTATGGATAATTTATGAGAGCATTTCCCTCTACCTTCCCTGAGACTTCCAGGTTGTTCAAGCGGATCATGGGCCTTTTTTGGGAGTAGGCCTACCTATCTGTGTGAAAAGCTCTTTTCCACTATGAACTTAAACAAGTCAAAGCTCAGAGCCAAACTCACTGATAAGCATCTTCAAGCTATACTTAGGGTCTCAGTTGCTTCCTCCCTCAAGCCAAATGTTGCTCAGCTGTTTAAGAAGAAGCACTGCCAGATCTATGGCAAAAATAAGTAGGAGGAAGAAGTGAAGCGTAGTTCTTGAGAACCCCTAATGTTTTTATTAGCTATTAATAAAGGTTCAGCAGATTGTAAAAGTTGTACTTAATTAACTTTGTAATCGATTTTTTGTGTAGAATACTTGATGTGGCCTCCTGCGGACCCAGGATGATTTGAGTTTGAGAAAGTGAGATCCCTGCCCTAAACTTATTCCTAAACCTAACCTGAACCCTAAACCTATCCCTAAAAACCTAACCTGAACCCTAAAGCCTAAAGCTGTTAAATTAAATAAACCATGCAAATGACAATTGTACAAATTGTCAGCTTTAGCTAAAAAAAAACTAAGCGACAAAGCATTAAAACATTTTCAACAAAAACTTTCTTGAGAACATCTTTTACTGACTTGCTATAGGTGTCATTCATCATTGAACTATACAATCAACAACGCCAAATGGCAGGTGCAGGCCCTATAGCCTACATTGTTCTAATAAATATATTATCATAATCATAGTCATTCATGTGCAGTTAAGTCATGTAGGCATATAAATATAAGGTAAGGGCCATCCATAAATGACGTCAAGCATGATGGGTGGGAGGGGGGGAACACAAATTTGTGATGAATAGTAATAGATAATTTAATGAACCATAATCATAATGATACTGTGAATACTGTGATGTCCATGTGAAAAAAAAAATGTAATTATGATGATGCAGAGACAGGGGTTTGGGAGTGGGTGACAAAAATGGTACAGAATTAGTTGAATTTATTTATTTATTGATGGCCCCTTAGCCGCGGCTTAGCATCATTAGTGAGCCTACCTGTTGCTTTTAGTTTTTCGGCCTACTTATACTGTGATGACCAGTGATGTAAATTTAACAAATAATAATAATCATTAAGTAATTAAGGCTAATTTAGACACATAATTCGGTTGACACATAATTTGTTGTACAAATTACAAAGAACTTAAACTAAACTTGAACATTTAATTTTAATCAAAATCAAAAGATTGAAAAACTGTTTCAGTTGCCGTTGCATGTACCGTGTGTTCAGCGCTTAATTTTTGGTTTCATAAATTATTAATAATTAAAAATGATATTCAAGCGATCAAACTATCACCTGGTAGTATTTGAAAGTTGCTCGAATCTTAATTTCAATGGCATAATGCTATTTTGTTAGTGTTATATTATATATCTTGGTCTTGGTAGTACTAGTGTAGTAGGCGGCAACCGATAAAAGTGAGTGTAGAAATTACGTAAATGAACGTTTTTTTCCAAAATAACTTCTTAAGACCAACAAGTCACATTTTTAGCCAAACCATATTCCATAGTAACATTCAAAAGAAATAGGCTTATTACATAATTGTAATAGTTGTATTAAATGTTATCAACCCCCCCCCCTCTCAAACCAGCTAAATATTGAGTCTATTAATTAAATAACATAGCATCCCTCGTAACAAACTTAACTTAACATTAAGTTTAAGACTTAAAAAGCCTTATTTTATACAGGGTGGGCCAATAAAAGTGAGAACATCTCGTTATATGTGATTTTTAGTTTAACTATACCCATGCTAGCTTTAAAGTCGATGAGAAGCAAGGAGGACACATTGAACATGATTTCTGATTAGCTAAATATTTTGCAAAAAAAAATTCCATGAAGAATTATAATTAATTAAATTATTTATATTTCGAAATAACTCATATGCTACGAGATGTTCTCACTTTTATTGGCCCACCCTGTATATATTTTAATAAATACTAGCCAATACTCCCAGCGTTCCACGGGATTGCATTTGGAAAAACAACTTCTAAAGCCTTTTAATTAACAGTCAAATTGAGTGCAATGTAAAAGAAATATAACACCCCTATTGTAAAAAAAAAAAAAATAACAACACTTTATCTCCCATAAAACAAATTTAGAATAACTTTTGTAAACCTTTCGTTCCCCGATGGGATCCCAATACCGGAGGGATTCCAATTGGATCCCATTTCATGATGGGATCCCGTTTTCTGTTGGTATATGGGTATCGGGAGGGATCCTGACCTTGTTTGGATCCCGATCCCAGTTGGATCCCGATACTGGTGGGTTCCCGATACTGATCCTTGTGAATTCTCGATCCCGGTGGGTTCCTGATCCAGTCGGTAATTCGATGCCAGTGGGTTTCCAATCCCATCAGTATCCTGATTACGGTGGTTTCGCGATACCAGTGGGATTCTAATCCTGGTTGGATCACGATCCCAGTAGGATTAAGATCCTTGTGGGATCCTGATCCTTGTGTGTTTCCAATCCCATTTCCAGGTGTGATCACGATCCCGGTTGTATCATAATCCAGGTTGTTAAGCATTTCCTGGATGGATTCCAATGCCATTCGCATCTCGATCCCCCTCGGATTCCGATCCCGGTGGGATCCCATTAGGATCGTGTTCTCTGTGGGATCCCATTTCCCAGTGGGATCCTCTTCTCCGATGGAATCCTATTTGCCCTATTTGATCCTGTTACTCAATGGGTCGTGTTATAGATGGGTTCCAGTTTACTCGTTCCCCTTTAGGATCATGATTCTCGTCGCGATCATGTTCCCAGTGTGAATTTGTTTCCGGTAGAATGAAGATTTAGTCTTGCCTGAGATCGGGGCCCTATAAAGATCAGTCAGATAAATAGTAACGTTAAAATTGAATAGTTGACCCATTAAAATCAATTTAAAATTGCCATAGATAAAGCTTTTTAAAATGGCTGCGACTATTCGCACCCGGGTACCAGAAGTGCGAGGTTGGGATTAAAAAACTATTTAAAATATTATTGTTGGGTTCGTAGGGCAAAATGAGGTTTCAAATAAAAGATAATTGAAAGTACTATATGTTTGTAAACTTAATTCTTCAGTTTAACTAAAATAAAATACCATTGATATGATATTTATATAGCTTATAAAAGGATAAATGAAATGGGGCCCCAGAGGAATGGAGATTATGAGTTCAGTACCCTTTGGTATTTGAATATGGATAATCAAGTGTATGTGTGCAAAGTTTGGTCAATATCCATCTATTCATGTAGGAGTATTTGTTGGTCATTTTATTTATTTAGCTGATATAAGAAAAAGAAAGAATTCGGGGCCCCTGTCCCCAAACGAAATGTTATAAAAAGTTCATAACCCCCAGCATTTGATTCTGGATAATGATGGACATATATGCACCAAGTTTGGTCAAGATCCATCAATCCATGTAAAGGCCTTTGTGGAACAAACAAACAGAGCCACAAAATTTCACTTTTATATATATATATATATATATATGATTATTAATAATAATATATTGTCTATATCTTAATATCTTCTATTCTATATTATATAACCTTCTACATTATAAATATAACAAAATTTAAAATCGGGGTACCCATTGCATAAGTAACCTTTGATTATTTGATAAAATTAAACCTACTCAAAAGCAAAACAGTATTTTTTGTTACAACTTTCTCATTTTGGTTTGCCAACACCCTCCCTTTAAAAAAATAATTTTAAAATGGCATGCGGTAAGGACTTTTTTCTATATTTTGAAGGGTGGGATTTTCAGCTTACAAAAAAAAAATCTTGACATACCTTGGACAGCACTAAACCAGCTATGCCACTGTTATCATACAGTGGCAGTTGACATGGGGCAAAATCTAATGGAAAATATGGAAAGTCTGTCTGGCTCTACTCTTGAAAGGTCAGTAGGTCTTCATTTCTATCTCTAAACTATAATAATACCCTTACACACCGACTCACAATAATTGGATTGTCAAAAGTCTCTATCTTAATCATTATTGTGAGAATTTAATTTTGTCTCTTACATTAAATACAGATTTATAAAAAAAAATTTATGACAAGAAATGAAAACAAGAATGTGAATGCTATATTCCTTTATTATTTTGGAACGTTTCAGTTATACTGTTTCCAAAATAAAAAATAAATTGTACAGTGCAAAAGTGCATTTAACATTAATTCATTTCATTCATGTTACACAAAAATAATAATATGTAAATGAGAATAATGATTACTAATGACAATTTCATTTGCTAGTTTTTAATTTTCAAGTCATTTTCTGAATTATTAAAAAAAAATTTTAAACCAAAATTTAAATTTCCATTTTCAAAAACCATTTTTTAAAAGGGTGGAGTGGTAAAATGTAACCAGATGTTTGCATGCCAATTGTGAAAGTATATTATCAAGTAAATAAATGCACAATTTTAATGCATTATTCCTTACCATTGTTTGAAAATGTAAAATGACAAGGTCAAATGCAAACACTCTACTTTAAACATTTTGTAAACCATTAGCTGTTAATCCTGGCCTAAACAAAATCACATAAGTGATATAAATGAAACAGCATAAACTACTAATGTATAGGATAGTGGCACCCACATAATTATTTGCTGTTCAGAGTAACATATTGGAAGTTTGATGACTAAACATAGCAGACTCAGCCTTCTCAATCCTCTCCTGTAATAAAACTCCTGGCTTTTCATTAGATTCTTTTAAGTGGATTCGCATAAAAACTTGGAGGCCCTGGCGTAGAGTTTTCAACTTAGGGAATGGGGCTATGCGCTCAAATATCTCAACAACAGTCGTTTCATTTGGACTGGTTAAAATTTCTGTAAGGACTTGAACAAGGAAGCGAATCATTTTTTTGTTTTCCATGCCAAACTCTACAACCTGAGAATTAAATAATTGAGAAATAAATGATTAAAATCAATCTTATTAGGATATTATCTGTTACAGAATTACCGGATAACTTTTAACACTAAATTAAAATTAGATTTACTTCTAAAAAAATTCAATTTCTCAAAACTTCATAACTCAATGTCAAAGAATGTTTAACAAACCTTGAAAATGGAAACAGACAATGCTTTTGTGAGCAGGAGGTGTGATAAGAGATGCCCAAGCTTAATTCGAGAAGCTTTGTCCATGGAATCCATTACTTTAAACTTGTCCCACATACTAAATTGCACCGTGATCTGACAGATTAAAATATGAAATGTAAAATGTAATTTTAAAAAGCAATACTTGTACAAAAGCCATGGATAACTTAAGTGTAACAATAGACTGCAGCACCAGCATCCTCTCTAACACATACCAACTTCAATACATTTATACTTATTTAAATTAAGAACTTTAACTAAATTTAATCTGAGAACAATGTGGATTATAAATATTTAAATAAATTTAATAAAAAATGGCACAAGAGAAAGTTGTTGCATTTAAAATTAATCCTTAAAATATGGACAAATTATTGTAGCCCTGTCGCCTTTTCAACAGAAATT
Source organism: Lymnaea stagnalis (assembly GCA_964033795.1). Lineage (NCBI taxonomy): Eukaryota > Metazoa > Mollusca > Gastropoda > Lymnaeidae > Lymnaea > Lymnaea stagnalis. The sequence goes on from CAXITT010000198.1 coordinate 455,921, forward strand.
TTTTTTATGGTTCAAGATAAATATGGAGTTTGATTACACCAAATTATTGAATTTACAGAAGCTCCTTACCATAAATCTGCGGTCGAAAGTGCAGAATTTTTGCGCCACAAAACTGTAGAAAGGGTTATATTCTTTCTCATTCATACAGCAGTGAAGTAACACGTGAATGATCTCCCTTTCCTGAGACCGGTTGAGGCCTAGACGTAATAGCCTGGCAAATGCATCTTCAAAATCCTGAGATGTGAAAAGAGATAAATTAACTGTTGGCTGTGCTTATTTATAGATATTAAATAATAGAAATACTAGTAAATGTTAAATATACCTGGCATTCCAAAAGAAAATCAAATTATTTCTATATTATGCTGAAGATAACAAGAGGCTAAAATTGAAATCTAACCTCACTAGTTCCAAGAATACAAAAAATGTGCCTTCGTATGTCTGTATTCATCCCCTGCTGTTTGGCCAGTTTTAACATTTGTTTACTAAAAGTTCCAGTTACAGAAGTCTCTGTTTTAGACTTTGCATCTAGAAGAATAGATGTTAAATAACCTTATGCATGACAGACATACACATTTAAAAAAAACAAATATAGTAAATTAAAATTGTAAATGTGTGTATTATTCTTATTTTTTGTTGTTATTTTAATATACAGCTATGTTATTAAGAAATATACATTCTATACTTCTAACTTTTTAATAGATACAAAAGATATGTAGGAAATAGAAAAGTTACCTTTAGCATTTTCAAATGCATCTTTTCTGCCATCCCATGCTGATCCCACAATCCACCAACGTCCAACATGGTCCGCTTTGAGTAAATCCTCAAGACTAATATTCAGTTGATCCTCGCCCAGTGTTTGAGCTATGAGAAAAAACAAAATGCTGACAGTGAATGACAGATCAAATTAATAAAGAATATGAAATCATGTTAAAAAACCAAAGCATATTGCTTTATTACTTTATAGAAATAGAAACAAGCAAAAATATTACGACAAAACGTTAAACAATGAAAAAAAAAAGTTTATTTAAAAAAACTATATTAATGTATTAATTATTGCAGAAGAGGTTTCAAAATCTGTATTTAGCTAAGACTAATTGCATTTGAAGAATTTAAAATTAAGCTTTTATTCTGAACAATTTCACACAATTATGATACACTGAGTGTGAATTCGGGAAATAAAGTAATCAGGCTTGTAAGATGGTTGAAGTAAATGATAAAATAGGATTATCATTTCAATATATATATTAAAATATTTTTTGGTTAAGAAAAAGATAACATACCCCTTATAAAAGTCTTGATGATTTTCTTTAAATGTTCAATGTGAGAGGTATCATAATTAGGAATTTTGCGCATGTTGTTATTGCGAACTGCCATAAGAATATCCAGCATGAAACGTATACGAGACTGCATTCCTTCTTCACCAGAATTTTCTGCGGCTCTTGCTTTGGTTTGGATATCTAAAATGACTTGTTTCAGTCTTGCAGGGTCATCTCTTCGAAGACTAAAACCTGTAGCTAAAATTGGCACCAAAAAAAAACCCACTTCATTTCATTTCTGTTAAAAAGATCATTTTTATGTTAAAGGGAAAAAACTAATAAAGTAAGAAAAGGTTGATAAAGTAAGGATATACAAAAAAAGTAAAAAGAATAGCTACTTTTTAGTAGAAATAGCAGTATTTCTATATCTCTTTCATGAAATTCTGCGACAAACTTTTCAATCATGTCAAAAATCAATTTGCAGTGTATGACCTGTGAAAATAACATTAAAAAATTACATAGGTGATTTGCCTACTTATTGATTTTCCATTCAAAACAATATTAAAAAATATATATTTATATGTAACTATAAACAGTTTGAAATCATAAAAATATATAAATCATAAAAATATATAAAGATATAAATATATCAACTTAATAAATAAAGATATTTTTTTACAAGGGAATACAATTTTTCACAATAATCTATCCCAACATTCCAAATACAGTTCTAAATATTCAACGACAAACCTTGAAATTGTAGATGTTTGCAATTAGAAGCAAAACATTTTCCATTAGCTTCCCATTACCATACTCAGGTTCACACAAAAGTGTATCAAATTTGTTAGCTAACTTTTGAATAAAAAATGCTCCTGTAATAAAAGAAAATGAAGATAAAAGTAAGAAGATATGTGCTTTTTAAAAAGGTTTAAGTAGCTAGCATATTTTAATTATGGAAACAAAGTGCATCCAGACAAAAATAAAGTATAAAATGAAACAGTAGATAATTAAATTTTATCAAGTGGCTTATTAAAAAAATTATTTATAACAGGCGTGTGAAGTTTAAAAACAAATCATAAGACACTTAATATTTTTGAACTGTGATTAGACCAATTGTAGTTGTAACATACAGAAGTGAAGCTTGGACCCTAACAAAAACCTCAGAAAACCTATTAAACCGATTGGGAGAGAAAAGTTATCTGGAAAACATATGGACCAACAAAGGATTAGTATGGATGGAAAATATGAACCAACCAGGAATTGTGTAGTCTATTTCAGGATCCCACGCTAATAGCAGAAATAAAAAAGGGCAGGACACTTCGAGAAAATTCCAAATGACAGAGGAGTGAAGAGGGTGCAGCAACTAAACCCCAGGGGAAATCAGCTAAAATTCAGACTTAAGCTTACATGGATGATGTGAAAAAAGATATACAGCAGCTGGGAATCCAAGCATGGAAAAGAAAAGAATCAGTTAGGTCTGATTGGAAGGAAGGCCTAACCCCCACATAGGCTGTAGCACCACATGGATGGATGGATAAATATTTTGAACCTACCCACTTCTGATCCTACATTGCTGTACAAAATAGCCACTAGCATTGCCAACTCTGACACAAGTCTCTCAGGACATAATACAGGAGTAACCACAGCCTCCATGATAAGATCAGATAAAGCTTCATTCACATCAGCTCTACTATTGTCCATGTACAAGGTCTCCACTTGTGAGCTAATGGCCTGAATGGTTCCCTCACTCACTCTGGTTTGAAAAAATGTGAACATTTAATTATAGCGTTAGTAAAAAAAAAAACCATGTCACACTATATATATTCAAACAAAAAAAATATAAATATTTCTAGCTCTTTGCACTTTCAAAAAGAATAATTCATTGCAGTTATATATAGTCATAATCTAAGATAATTTGTAAAACAACATATAAATATTGAGCATTAAATAAACAACTCAATGTCTACACATATAAAGAGTCCAGTGTAACTTACTCTATACAAAGTTGAAAAAAATGAACAATAGTTTATAAGCATCATGTAACATGAATTTAAAAGGTTGAATGCCCCTGTAATTCACCAATATAATGAACAGATATGGGTGACGGTCAAGCCTGATTTTCCAATATGGGAACAGTAAGAAATAACAAGAAGTTGGAAAAGAAAATTCCAAGTTTAATTAACAATACTGAAACATGAAGTGCTTACTTGTTGACAAGACCTTTTAACCTTTTCCGTAAGGCTTCATTATGCCCACCGGCCATCATAGCTCTTTTAGCTGGTGGGATGTATGTTCCTGCATCAGAGGGTTTAATGATATTGCCTTCTGAATCTCTGAGTCTTCCGTAGATATCTTCTTTCAGTTGATTTTCCATCTCTTGCCTTGATCTTTTGCGTGAGATCTTCTGTTCTGTTTCATCTTCCGATGAATCCCCCGATACATCTTCATCACTTTCTTCTTTCACCTCAGTTTCACTTTCCTCGACCGAGGCTTCTTCATCATCAGACATAAATTCTTCATCAGAAATCTGATTATTTTCTGCTTTTCCCTTCAAGGGAGTTTCAGCAAATTTGACTTTCACTTTCTTTTCATCTTTTTTACCCTTTTTAGCTGGTTTGAGAATAGACTTTGGAGATTCTGCAGAAGGGTCCCACTCTTTCCTGGTCATCGTATCCTCTGACTCTGTGGTAAAAAAAAACCTTTGTCAAAGTTGTGTATAGTTACATAAATAGATAACATTTATGTGCAAATAAATAAAACTAAACTAAATAAAAAAACTAAATTGTTATTAATATAATAAGAGAAATCATTTTAATATGATTTTTTTAAATTTTGAATTTCAAACTCATGGTTTTACCTGATCCAGTATTCTCTTCAGAGAGATCATCATCCTCAGATTCAGAATCACTGTCACTGTTCCCATATCCAGGGGTAACATCATCAAATGCCTTGATTTTATCTGAATCAGTGGCATCCAAAATATCTTTATTCGGGTTAAAGAAAAGTGAAAGAGGTGCTTACATATTTTGAAAAAATTAAATGTAAGTTATTGTGGTTAATGCTTAAAGTTATCTACTACAGCATTATCATCCTCCACTGCATGAAAGGCATAAGGCTGGGTGACTTTTAATGTTGCTTCATGACAGAATTATCAAGGGATAGTATTTATTAATTAAACACACTTTAAATAAATAATTAATATGTTAATACAAATTTTTATGAAGAAATTTAAAGGATACAGTCAAGTCCATCTTTTGCAAAGGATGATGGCAAAAATGTTTTTCCTTTCTTTTTCCTAAATTTCAAGTTTTTTTCCAACTGCTTAAGCTCCTTTTCATCTTTTTTAATAGCTAACTTTAATCCCTGAACCCGAAAATCTTCTGTCTGGAAAAAAAAAGGTGGAAAAGTTTAATAATATGACACAAAAAACACTAAGACAAAAAGTGCAAAATAAAAATGGCCAACAAATATTGTGTACCTATCTATAAGGAAAAATAAATAATTTTCAAAGAAAATATTTCTCATAAAAATATCGACAACATTAGTGAAATCAACATTGATCAAATAAGGTTAATCAAGCTTATTATTTTTCATGAAAGTTTTATACAGTTTTCAGTGATTTTCTTGGGCGAGGACATATATCTACTCTCAATTATTTTTATCAAATATCTTAATGAAATTCCAGTAAATGTAAAAGAATACCTCCAAAATGTCATGATTACCTCTTTTTTATTCTCTTCTTTCTTCTCCCCTTTCTTCTCTTCTTTCTTTTCAGTTTGCTGTTTTGATTTTTTCAGTTTTAATCGTTGTTCTTTCTGTTCTTGGCACTTGGCTTTAAAAGCTGTGTCAATATCTTTCAAGGATTTAATACGATCCTAAAGTTACAAAAGGAAGGAATTAGTGGCACAAGATACGTTTAAGCTTTAAATAAAAAAGGCAGGACAGTAAAAATGGTGGTTTAGAAAAAGAAGAGCTCAATTTAAAAATAAAATAATAATTTTTGTTAATACTTGGCTTAAAAAGCTGTCTAGTTTATCTCACCATTTCATTACAGAAAAAAAACAAACCCATGAGGCCTACTATGAGAATGGCAGCTTCTTTTAATACTTTTAGGAATGTGCCATTGTTTATTCTTAGACTATGCTTTATAATAAACTACTGATCTCTTCTTCTATATTTTGAGGGTCCACTATCAATGTATTGATCATTCTGGCTCCTATATTTGTAGAGGGTTTGCGATGTAGCTGCGCATGGTTTTGAAGGGGATACTTCACTGGTTGAATTTAAGGCAAGGATTTTCCTGAGTGTCACGTATGATTTCATGGGCCTTGAATCACTTTTACAATTAAAACGACTTACATTGCAGTAGGCATCTATTTCTCTTGCTGTCCACTTGGATACTAGATTGCAGCTAACAGCTAAGTGTTTTTTTTAATTTAATTTTGTTTTTAGTGTTCTTTGTTCAGTGAAAAAGGCTTCTTGCTGACAGATTCATTGTTTTGTTGCGTCCTTTACTTCAGGTTTTCCCATACTGATTCACTCAATCAATTCCTTTTACCTAACCAGATTACCATCTAGGCTAAGCTTGAGAACTAATGTTATTACAGATTGATAAAAATTAATTACTTACAAAATTTCGATGTGCAAATGCATCTTTTCTTGCTTTTTTCAGCTTGCGTTCTTCTTTTCTTCTTTCTTTACGACTTAGAGTTTTGGATGGTGGCACCTTAGTCCGGAAATGTTTGGACATTTTCTGTTGTAATTAATAAAAACATTAAATAAAGACTGTGTAGTCTATAACCATTCTATCTAATTTCATGAACATTAAATACATTTAAATAATTTGATGAATTTCTATGAATGTTAATTTAATAATTGATTTTTATTAGACCTACTGAATTTTTATATAGTTTAAGTAGAATTAGGTCTTTACATTCTCTCTTAGCATGACATAAAATTGAGTTTAAGTTAAGGTAAATAAGCTAACTGATATTATAAAGTGAAGTCTAAAACTTAGTTACACACTTCACCCTGTCTCCTACTTGCCAGCACTCTTTCCATGCACAAAAAGGATTCACAAACCACCTGCATACTCACCATTGAGTAATTAGGATTACAGCTTTGGTCATCTTCACATGCGACAAACAATAGTAAAAACCTAATACTGCCTAAATACGCTATTAATTGAGGCAAATTATTAAGTAATTATTAAGTAAATCTTTAGACTTATAACCTAGACTTACTGAACATAAATTGAAATTACTCACTTAGTGATAGTGTTGACTTGAAGTCTCTGCTCTACTCTTAGAAGTCTTAAGATTAAAGAGGAAGTAGTAAGTTACTGAGTCTACTCAATGCTACTTTCAGTTAAAATATTGAAGACTAAAGAATGAAAAATATTAAATATTTTAGGTACTCCTTGAAAATGTAAAAAACATTGCAGCATACTTGTGGAACAAAATGTGGTTTGCAGTCATTTTTTTGTTAAATAAGTTGCGTGATATTATTTAATAATTTTAAAGAGAAATTGTTCCTGAACTGTGCGGTCTGATTTTTTATCAAGAAATTTTTTGGCCAAATATATCAAGTTGAATTAAGGAAAGTCTACTATTTAATTTCTCATATATTCTCCACAAGTCATGGTTTTTAATCAATTATATACAACAATGGGGAAAATGAACAAACCACCCCCCCCCCCTTTCCAAATTTTATTAAAGTTTTTTTAAAACAGTGACCACATGGGTATGATGGATACTATTGAGTCCATTGTGCATTAAAGTTTGAAAATAAGAAAATAATGAACGAACAGTGGTAGCTCTCTCAAAAAGTCTCTGCCCAGTTTTTTTTTATTTAAGCCACTTTATAACTTATATTTTCTTATATGCAGACCTGTTTACCCCTGGATTAGTGTCTGCATAGTTTTCAGCTCTCAAAAACGTAGTTTCAAGCTCGAAAGAGTAGTTTGGTCAATTAGGAAGTGGGTGACATCCGAATAGCATTTAGTCAAAATGGAACCGGAAATGCATCGCCGCTATTTGGACCCCGGTCCCATTAAACTAAATGCTATTTGGATGTCATTTGAGGTATTTTTTTTTAGTTAAACTGAAGAATTAGGTTTACAAACATATAGTCCATTCAAATTCAATGTTAGGCATAGGCTACTAACACTAGTGACTCAGTGAGTGATTGTCAGTAATTGTCTGTATTGAAAATAACATTATAACAATATTATATAATTAGGTAATCTCAGTAAGGCTGAGCTTGAAAAAAAGATGTTGAGTTGGTGTAGTGAGTGTAGTGAGAATGAGAAGGCAGTCACAATCAGTAAGGACTGTTGTCTATTAAAGTCTAAAGTATAGTGTCTATAGTCTATAGTCTATCTATACTTATACTTTAGTCGGTATAATCCCTTATTTTAGTGAGTTTTATTATTTCTTGAAAAATAAAATTTAAAATTCATTTTTGCCTTATGGAACTTAAATAAAAGTATTTTTAAAAGTAAAATACCATCTTTTTGTTGGAATACAACAACAATTTAACACATTTTACGAGATCAAAAGACGTACATTTGCATGAATCTTTTGTCTTTCACGGCGCCATTGTGGTCAAATGAGGAGAACTCTTCTGTCCTTAAAGATACCTTATAAAAGTTGCCTAATTGGATGTATCTATATTAAAATAAATATTTTGTATTCAATTTATAACTTTAATTATGCGTAAGAGTCGGATATTTCTTTCTAAAGAAGTGATAAGTGGTGGGTTTAAAATTGTAAATATTTAGGTCTCACATAATTTATGTTTCTTTTATCGGATTATTATTGTGAAATAAAGATCTTGTTTCACTAATAATTGGATTTACAATAAATAGAACGTTTATTTAACTTCTGCAAATTGTCGTGGAACTCGGCCTTTAGGCGACGGTGGCTGACGGTGGATAATGATTGATGACGGTTCGTGATTGTGGATGACGGTGGATGGGGTGAATGATATGTGGATGAAGGTGGATGACTTTGGATGATGGTGGATGATAGACGGATGATGGTGGATGATAGATGGATGATTGTGGATGATGGTGGATAACGGATGATGATGCTGGATGACGTTTGATGTTGGTGGATGATAGATGGATGATTGTGGATGACGATGGATGATGGTAGATGATGGTAGATGACGGTGGATGATGGTGGATGACGGTGGATGACAGTGGATGATGGTGGATGATAGATAGATGATTGTGGATGACGGTGGATGATGGTAGAAGACGGTGGATGATGGTGGAAGATGGTGGATGACGGTGGATGACGGTGGATGACAGTGGATGATGGTTGATGTTGGTGGATGATATATGGATGATTGTGGATGATGGTAGATGACGGTGGATGACGGTGGAAGATGGTGGATGACGGTGGATGATGGTTGATGTTGGTGGATGATATGTGGATGATGGTAGATGACGGTGGATGACGGTGGAAGATGGTGGATGACGGTGGAAGATGGTGGATGACGGTGGATGACAGTGGATGATGGTTGATGTTGGTGGATGATAGATGGATGATTGTGGAAGATGGTGGAAGATGGTGGATGACGGTGGATGACAGTGGATGATGGTTGATGTTGGTGGATGATAGATGGATGATTGTGGATGATGGTGGATAACGGATGATGATGGTGGAGGATGGTGGATGACGGTGGATGACAGGGGATGATGGTTGATGTTGGTGGATGATAGATGGTTGATTGTGGATGATGATGAATGACGGTGGATGGCTGTGGATGATAGATGACGGCGGATTACTTTGGGTGCCTGTGGATGATGGTGGATTATGTTGGATTACTGTGGGTGACGAAGGGTGACATTAGATAACGGTAGATGACACATCCATCTATCATCCACCGCCATACATCCAACGTCATCCAACTTCAGTATATACAGTATACAACAACGATGTCGGCACACAAAGGACTAAATGGTACAAAACAAATAATTGTAAAAACTGACCTTTTATGCTCTGGGAAGTCCAAGGAAAAAAAATGGAACTGTTTTAAATGTTTTATTAAACAGGATATCGTCCTTTTAAGACAATCAAAAGTTCGTTGAAGACTTTAAACTTTGTGAAGTTGCAACGGAACTGAAACTCCTTTAAATATGATGGAAACAATGTGTCACTTGTTCCGTACTGTCTTTTCAGTTTACGTTTGGCGCGCATCCATAGATTTTCTATATTTTGTGTGTGCACATCTGGGTCGTTGGGATCAACAAAATTTCTTTCGTGCACTACAACTGAATGTATGAATATGCCATTGGACAATTGCTCTATGTTCCTATAGCCTGCCCAGCCATCTGTTATTATGTGTGTCCCTGGCAAAACCTGTTGGACGATAATGTTTTCCAGGGTTCCAGCTGTTCTGTCTGGAACTTCCACTAGGAAGCATTTTCCAGTGGACCTTTCTATGCCACCAAAAACCCAGTGGCCTTGACGCCATGCTCCTCTGTGGTATTTCCGATGGAAATATTTTGATTCGTCAAGCTCAACCACCATGGGCTCCCCATTATCGTCAAAGCCACCAATCTGAGTTGCATGCTGGTTCAGATAAATCCCTATATCCTCTCGAAGAAAATTAAACCAGTCAATCACCGTGTTTTGGTTTTGGATTTGAGACTCATGCCTCGTAACATCTTGAGGAGAATCAATGGCGAAACAGTATATGAGAATGACTAATTTAGATAATGGTAGATGGCTCCTAGTAAAAAATGAGCCATCTCGTATACTTTTCCTCAAACGACAAATTGGACACTTCCATATATGTTTGTCAATACCTTGATTGTGGGTTGCAAGGTTACAAGCCACATGGCAATTGTTGCATTCCATTTTATTCTTTAAAAGGGAGCGCCTTGCAAGAAATTCCATTGTTGTATTGACATTATTTGTTGCCTCACAAAGTGTGCGCATAAGCCAACTCTCAGTCCGAAGTGCTGCATCATTTAAAATTTCCGTTGGATCAACAATTTGAATCCTATTTAATCTTGGTCTTCCGGCCATTTTCAACAAAGAGATCCCAGTACACCATTAATACCGCAAAATGAGTGCGTCCTATTATATATAATTATGATCACCAGCCCTCACTCTCATGCTTCTTAACGCAAATCAGTCAACTTAAGCTCATTGGTATACGAAAAAGGGGGAGGGGTGCTCAAAGTAGCGCTGACCAATCACGAACAACGTATCTGCTTACCATGAGTGTGATTTGCGATGACCATCAGTAAATGACCCCACGCTATGGACGATTTCCCCCACCCCCATTTCTCCGTCGCCACAAATGTTCAAAACAAATGGGACGCATTCTCACAAATTTGTGCCACCCCCCTTCCCTTTCCTTTTCCAGATCCATTCTAGACAATTTTTTCAACACCAGCTCCGCTTCAAGCTCCGAAAAAATGAATAAGGGGAGGGTGATGATTGAGAGTTTATTAATATTATTGTCAGTTCCCTATGTTATTAGCCGTGCATTTGAAATACACGTATCGGCAACATAATAGGTAGAAGTAGAAGAGTAGGGCAACGGTTTTAATAAATACTACTTTGTTGATATGAAACGGGAATATTATGTTGTTTTTTTGTGTTAAATTAATATATCATATCACATATATACATAAAAATGAAAATTTGTGGGTTCGTCTGTCTGTTTGTTCCACAAAAGCGTTCACGCGGATTGATGGATCTTGACCCAGCTTAGCACATATATCCATCATTATCCGGATGGAACTCTAAGTCTTAAGGATAAGGGGTTATGAACTTTTTATAACATTCCGTTAGGAGCGGGGGGGGGGGGCGCCCGAATTCGTTTTTTTTCCTAATATTATATGTGCTATATAAATAAAATTACTAAAAAAATACCTTAACATGAATGGATTAATCTTGTAATGGGATCTCATCGGGTTTGCGGGATCATACCGAGGTTCTATAGGAAAACGGGATCAGTGGCCTACCTGGATCGGGTTCTATTGGGATCAGGATCCCACCGGGATTTGGGATCAAACGGGAAGCAGGATCCCCACGGGATCGGGATCCCACTGGAATCAAGCTATCGACGTGAATGGGATCACACCAGGATCGTGATACCGACGGGATTGGGTTCCCAGCGGGAAATGGGATCGATCCTAACGGAATCGGAACCCCCAATGGGGTTGGTATCCCAATGGAAATGGGATTACATTGGGAACGGGATTTCAATGGGATTGGGATTCCAATAGGATCTGGATCCCATTGGAAAATGGGATACTATCGGGGACCGAAAGGTTTACACAAGTTATTTTAAATGTGTTTTTATACGAGACAAATTAATTAGGGTTTGCTTTTTGTTTTTTTGTTTTTTTACTTGGCGCATAATTTTAATGTAAATTAAAAGTCCGTAGACGTTGTTGTTTTTCCGATGCTATCCCGGGCAACGCCGGGTATCTTTGGCTAGTTAATTAATATTATTTGGAGCTCAAAGAAGTAAGGAATTTCAGCAGAAGCAGACCCACTCCAGCTCCGGCGGTGGACAACCTTACTTCCAAGAACCTAGCTTCTCTTGACAGCGCCACTTTTAATTCATCAACTTCAGCCCTAGTTAAACAAAGGTGTTACATCAACACCACGTGCTCAAGCCATGCCTCTGGTTCCCTTGTCCATCTAGTTAAACAAAGGCAAAGGTATTACATCAACACCACGTGCTCGAGCCTTGCCTCTGGTTCCCTTGCCCATCAGTGGCTTGGACATCGGTGGCTCTTTGATGTTCGTGGAATCCTATTACGTCGAGACTCCGTGCTCGGCGTCTTTTGCCAGGCCCACTGTTTCGCGGTTTCTCTGGTCAGCTTACACCACTACTGAAACTGCTACGTTGTCATTCTTTGATATGGTGACGTAATGCATCGTCCCGGTCACTCTTGGTCAGATAACTAAATTCACAAGTAAATGATGATGTGTGTGTACGCTTCCTTGGTAATCAGTTTCAAATCCTCCCCCCCCCCCCCACCATGGCTTCAACTTCAAGGGGCTACCCGTATATTTCGAGCGCTCTGGGAGAGAGAAAAAAATTGGGGTGGGGGGATACGTGATGCCGATCATCACGCTCTGATGGACAGGGGAAGTTAACCCCCACCCTCCTGCCCCACGTCCACCATCCAAGATAAGACCTTTTAACCTTCATACTGGCACAGATCGCATTATATGGGTCTAGAGTGAATGGACAACACGATGGGACGACGGCACCTTCAACGCTCAGAGAGATTCCGGTCACTGCGCCTACACCCCAGTGTAAGCCAATGCCGGTCCCTACGCCTACACCCCAGTGTAAGCCGATACCGGTCCCTACGCCTACACCCAAGTGTAAGCCGATGCCCCTGAATCTGACATAATTGTCTATTATTTTTACATTCCTTTAACCGTATCAATAATACTTTTGGTCTGAGACTGGCAAAAAATCTGGCCAAACTTCAGCGAAACAGACAAAAACAATAGCAGCCATCGATAGTCTTTGTAAATACATGGTTTATATTAAATTTTCACCTTAAAACCACTGCAAAATACATGAAAAAACAATTGGAAAACAATAAATACATGTTACAGTAGCCACTGAAGTGTTTTAATGTAGTTCCATGAGGTAAAAATGAATTTTTAATTTTATTTCTGTAGAAATAATAAAACGCACTAAAATAAGGGATTACCAAAGATATGTTTTTAGCATTTATTTAAATTAATATAAAGAACTTTTAGGCCCACATCACAAACTTTCAAAACACAAGAACTTTATAAAAGTAGAAATCGGTGTATGAGTATGTAAAATTTGTATTATTGCATCAAAGTTAAAAATATATTAACAAATAATAATATAATAATTAATTGATTTATAATTGAATAATATAATAAATATTTAAAAACTAAGTGTGCTAAAACTAAAGGCTTTCTACACTTACTTATATATCAATGAAATGTTATATCGTCACAAAAAAACAGCCAGTTACATGAAAAAGTACAAATAAGGAAATTCTAGCTCAACACTTGGTTTTCCAATAATTTGCAGTTTCTAAAGCATTTGTTCCAAAGAGAACTTGATGGACTTTGTATTATATTTATTTCTTAGTACAATTAAAAATTAAAATATTCTTTCTAACTGGCTAAATAATGTTAATATTTTTTTTTAATGTTCTGATGTAATTATAGGCTACTTGAATTAAATTTAGATTTTCATTTAAAATATTAGTAATTAGGTATAACAAATTGAAACTTCAGATTACCAATTACAAATTATTAATAAAAACATTGATATATTTCAGTTCAAATTGTATGATGTTGCAGCAAATATCACCAAAAGAAGAATCGGAAGAGAACCAGACTGATTTGAAAAGACGTTTTTATGGTAATTAATATAAGATTAAATTGATGGCCAAGATCTCATTAATTTTTCTTAAAGTTGTACCATAGTCACTGAGTTAAAAACGCCTCTTCTGCAAATGCTACAATGTAAAAAAACTGTTGATAATGATGAAAAAACTTGTACAGTATACTGCACTCTTAACTTAAATAGTTGTTATTTATATCTTCTTTTGTTTGTGCAATTTTACGGCGATGGGCCAGTACAATTAACTCAACTTGGTGGCACAACTTATTCATAATTTTAAAGAATTTAAAAAGAAAAAACTAACAGCTATTTCTGTCAGAGAACCAAGATATAACATATTGCAAGAAAAATCAAAATTATTACATGTCTCTGACTTATTAGGCTTAAACTTAAAGGTTACGCATTGATTTAGTAAATTTAAATTTGCCTCGCACTGATTGTTTTTTTGGATAAAGCAATACACTGAATTCATTAGCTTTTTTTACAAGCTTTTCATACACAAACATGACAACCTTTTTTGAAAAGCTTACTTTATTGCTATATACAAAATAATCTTAAGCAGCACATACAGTGAACATATATTTTTCATGAAATGGAAGAAGAAAACAATGATAAAGTTTCTATTTTAGTTTAAATATATTTTGATGGATTTTTTTTTTTTAGGTTCTTGGCATATTTCACTCAGATATAGAGAGATGGGTTCTAAACAAAGTAAGGAATTTAAAAGTTAAAATCTTTTTTATCAAACAACTAAAACATACATAAGTCAGGGATTCAATTTGAGATTTTAATTTTATATTCCAGGGTTGTATGAAATGCAAATTTGTGAGAAAACAGAAGCAGATCTCCACAAACATCTGGTAGGCTGTAAAAAGAATCCAGGTCATAAGCAGTTTGTACCTGTCAATGACTTGGTCATAACAAAACTGCCTAAAGGTTTTCAGAAGAATGAAATTGTTGAGCTTATAAAAGCAATGGCTGCACTGACCGTCAGGGTGGATGTTAAAATGACCAGTGCAAATCGGCCAAAGTTTTGGCCACACACAGACGTTCCATATGCCTTCTGCAATCTCAGAGGAAGTGATGTTCTAAGGCTAGGTTCCGGTAGAGTAAGCTCAGTGAACAGAAAACGAAGCAAAAAGGAAAGTTGCCCATGTAAAAGTTGTCAGAGTTTGGTGACGCCCAACAAAGTATGGTGGTACATAACAGTGTACACTGCCAGACATGTGGTTTATGATGAGCTTGAGGCAAAACATGCAACGTGCAGAGCATTCTATGATAGTCAGGAAAGTCCCCTTGTCACCCTTGATGGCTGGACAGTCGAGGATGGAAATGTTGAGGATGATGTGTGTAAGCTAAAATGTGTTACTTGTGATCCAAAGATAAAGGAATGTCTGAACAATGCATGCAAACACTGGAAAAATCTTTGGCGTGACGTTACAAAAAAATACATAAGCAACAGGGATGAAGACCGATTTAATTTTATAGTGTCACACCCTCATGGCTGCCCTAAGCAGGTATCCTTGGGTCAATGGATTGACAGGTGTGTTGTGAGGAATGGTAATGGCAGATTGAAGCATACAAAATACACATACAAAACAAGCACATGCCCAGGCAGCAGTGGTGCACGTGTCCATGCGCTGGGGTATTACGAAGGAAAGGTGTTTCATGCTGACCATGTTCACAGTGGCGTTAATTGCGAGGGAACAAATTTTAGTGGAACTGGTGGGGAGTATACATAGTACTTAATGCTGCACTGTAATAGGATTGTAATTTTTCTCATAATTATTCACTTTAACACTTCTGATATAATAGAATGTTGGCCCAAGGCTCTTTTTCTCTTATACATTTATTATTGCTAAAAATAACTTTATACTGCCCATGGAAAACCCTTTAATCCATCCTAAGATTTGTTCAAATTAAAACATCACATGACAGTTTTTTTCTTAGTTCCATTACAGACAACCCAGTAAGAGTTATTGGGGTTTTATTAAGGTTTTTTATTCATTGTTAGCTTTCATAGTCCGTAACTAATTTTTATTTTCACACAAGCTACTAACATTTATAATTATACAGGTATATATAATTGCTATTAAATATACTTTTTCATTTTCTAACGTTGACAGACTTTGCTAGAAGTAGAAGGGGTATTTATAATTTCATGTTATAAAAATTTTCTTTTCTTTTTTTTTTTTTTGCAAGGTCAGATCCTTATTTTTCTAACGATAATTTTGAAATGACTGCAGAATTGAAAGAAAAATAAATTCCTTAAGTTTCTAATTGAACTATAATTGTTGTCATCCTTGTCTCTTTATGAGATGATAGCTTAGCTTATGTTTTATATGCACCTACTCAAGTTGCTTATCACTAAAATAGTTTACACTAAAACCATCAGATGAATTTATCATATGTATTTATTGTACAATTAATATGTCCAATTTAAAATATTTTGTTAAACCAAAACCTTTTTCTTAAACATTAGTATTATTTGCACGCATGAAAATATCTCAACTCATTAACTTAAATTACCTGATAAGAAAAAGAGAAGTTTCTTGATATGTTGCAATACCTTTTTACAAAATGCAAAGATTGCATTTTGTCATTCTGTGAGCCAGCGCTAGCAACACTGAGTCATTTTTAAATACCAGGTACCATGAATGACTTGTACACGAAAAAAAATTGTTTAATCCAAAAATTATTTAAATTCATTTAACCAATAATTTAACCAATAATTTAACAATAATTTAACCTTACCCATTCTAATCTTCACCATTTAATGCAGTACAGTATAATGGCACTGTTTAAATTTTCAATTAATTTTTTTGTGCACTTCATTAATTTCAACATTTAATTTTATTTCCTTTCTATATTAGATTCTCTGCATTCTCTGAGACTTTATTTTTTTATGTCCTTAAACTGATAATTATTATTCTTTCTCTAATAATAGAAAATGTTACTTTTTTCAAAGTTATGGTGTCTGTTATTTAATAACAAAATTTGTATCACTTGAAATTTAAATGATTTTTGTTCATTGCATTTATCAACAATTAAGAAGACATAAATATTAATTCTATCAAATATCTTGGGCCCCTAAAAGAAGCTTAACAATTTTTAAAAATTGATTTAATGGGGAATTCCATTTAAAGAGGACACAAAATCCAAAAAAATTAATTTCATTAAATTTGGTGTTATATAATTTTTTTTATGCATCTTGGTATGGAGTCATTTTTAGTATCTTTGATTAGCTTAACCTGTTGGTCACCTTGAATTAACAACATGTCTGCACATTTTATTACATCTTATAAATATAGACAGACAACTTTCACTATCATTGTCAATGTTACCCGAATCACAAGCTTTAAACAATATTATTTATTTTTATTTAACTTTTTATAACTGATATAGTGAAGTATTTTTAGTTCTGTTAAATAACTGACTTTGATGTGCTATTTTTTATTGCTTGCATTCCGATGTGTTAGATCAGTTATAAAGTCAGGTAAATTATTTTGTCTGTATTTTAAAAACAAAGGTTGTTCTAAATAGTTTTAATAGGTTTTCCTTAGAAAAAGAAAACGTTTTAGTTAAGTGTAGATAATAATGTTTTAAAGTATATTTAAATTGAAATAGATTTCATAGGAAATCAACAATGTCTTTTTTAGGTCAAGCTAGTTACAATTACAATAATTGTTCTTAAATCTTTCTTTCATGCTAAATATATAAATATTTAATAGTTATAAATGCTATTAATTTAGACTCTACCACATTAAGACACAAAAGCACATAAAGTTTAAGTAAGGACATTTAACATCATTTTTCATTTATGCTGTATGCAAATTGGAATTATTTTTCTGAAAGTTACATCACTTACAATGGAAATCACCTAATCCAGTTATTTGTAAATTTTATTTTGAGAGTGGCAGCCATTGAATGTCTAAAAACTTGAGGGATGAAGCTTTTCCTAGAGAGCTAATTAATTTATATTTTATCTTTTGATTTAGGTGGGTATTTTTGTGCAATTTTTGTATACTAGTAAAGTTTTAAAAAAGAAAAAAAAAACTTCTATTTTTATGTGATATTATATATTATATTTTTAAATCTAAATATAGTAATTGATAAGCATTGACTTATGCTCTTTATTTCACTCAAGTACATTTTGTGCAGATGTGTAAATTTGAAAGGTTACCAATGTTAAAATTTCCTAAGTTATGCATCTAGTCAATAATCATGACAAATACTGTTCTGTATTGTGTAAAGAAGATATTGTTTGTGGATGAGTAAAAAATAATTTCCAACTAGTTTGGCTATATAGCTTTGTTTAAAAAACTAAAATATATTTCATTTACAAAAAGAAATGAAATGAAAAGGTAATTACAAATATGTGACTCTGACATTTTAGAGCATGTAACACACATAGCAGTAATCTTGTAGTTAAATGACATTATTTATTTTTAACTACCCCGGTATTATTTTTTCCTGCTATTAAAAAGATGTAGTTTATAACGAAGTATTTTTTGCCAATTTTTTTTAGATAAGATAATATTGTTCTATTGATTTAAGCAATGGTATTATTCTGTTCTTTTCCCACAGCCAGGGAAACACATTAGAAAAATCTGACAGATGTGGAACAATTGAAATATCTTTTGGTTTTGTCTTTGTGGGAAAGAATTCCCCATTATCATGCTGATCTCAAGTGCTCATTATTTAATATATTTTCAAAAATCAATCATCAAAGATGTATTGCTGAGTAGCCAAATGTTGTGTTGCATGCATACTGGGTTCCTTAACTTTGGAACCCATCACTCATGATAATCTCAATACTGGTTGCATAGATTGCACATCAAGCATACTCATATGACTGTAGGGAATAGAGTGGGAAAATTGGGTCTCCTAATTCGAACTCCCCCCTCTCTCACCCCAACACCTTTCTACCAACACCAGTGCTGGTAATCATTTATATTATGGTCTAGTTGATGTAATATATCAATACTTTATGTTAATTATTGTGTATAGTTTATTTTAAATTATTGCAAATTTAGTTTTGCTGTCAAACATTAACACTTCTATAATTTCATTTAATTAAATCATAATTCTACTGTTTTTAATCACAGAAATGGTTTTTATATTTAATCTGCTTAAGACTCAATCAGTCAAACCCTTTTAAAATAAGTGATTTTATTTTTTTAAACTAAAAATTTCTTTATCAGACTAATAATAGCATTGTCAATATATTGGGCTTACACTCATTAGATTATATTGGGACTTCTGTTGCTGTCTAGGCTATACAGGCAATAATTGAGTTTTAATTGAGGTTTGCTCCCTTTGCTTGAGATTTTCAAGCAGATCACTAATGGCCTTTGACCCACTCGACCTTTGGCCAACTTAATGACCTTACAGTAGTTCACATGATTATAACACACCACTCAATTTGCACACAATGCGTCTAATAGTTGAAAATGTATGTTCATATACAGTTGTCACTATAACCATATTGAATTTAATAATGTCATTTTAAAAGCTATTAGCTTCATTTTCATGACTTAGAAAATATAACGTTTGCAAACATACCTCTTAAATAGTTTTATATTAGATATTTCATTAGATACCCTATGTGTTAAAATTTGCAACTAGAAAAATTGGCCACAAATTAAAAAAAATTAATTAATTAAAAATGAGTCTTTGTAGTTATTAACTTCCCTGTTCAAAATGTAAGTCCTTACTTCCTGTTACTTCCTGTTACTTCCTGTTACTTTTATCATGCTAATAACAAGTCATTTTAATGTTGGTTTTTTAAATTATAAACTGATAGGGATTAATGCGGAGATGAATAAAAATATATGGCTGGCGTTTAGGCTTTATTGTTATTTTTTTATTAACACTTTGACATTTCTGTCTGTAACATTGAAGCTTAAATCACGATAGAGACTTTACGCAAGACAATAAATATATTAGTTTGTATTGGAAAAATGCGAGGCAAAACTTTAAAAAATAACATCTGTCTTATCTTATTTAAAAGTGGTCGATTCCTATGAAAGCAGCATTAACGCCCTTTCTTGAAGGAAATTCAATGCCACCTGTGATTCAGTTTAGATTTTCTTCATAAAATTGTTGAAAATGAGCAGATTTAAAATGCACTTTTAACACTCGTTTCTTTTTTTTTTTTTTTTTTTTTTTTTTTTTTTTTTTTTTTTTTTTTTTAATTATCGAGTTTATTGCTTAAAGTTGTAACCCGTGATGATCCGTGAGGAATTTTGTGTGACGCTAGTGAGCCCAAGGAAGCTCAAGGGCCAGCCGAAGTCTCCTCTGCTTGGTGATACAACGTTGTAACAACTCTACCACCGATGTGCATCTTCAGGCACAGTGGGATGATTACTTGCAGCTCCAGATTTCATTCCTATCGCATTCGCAATGAATAGGCCGTGGATTGCTAAAACGGGGTCGAAATGGGTGGATCATTTAAGCCTAATGTTTTCAAAGTTTTCTGCTGCCATCTAATAAACGTCTTCTTCATCTAACTGTCATTTGGTTTTAAAAGTGTTCCCAATTCTTTTACTAGTGTTGGGGCTCACAGCAATCTCCCCCACCCCTTTTCCAATAGAAAACAAATTTTAAAAAAAGCAATATAAATTATTTTGAAGCAAATAAACCACAGTTTCGCGGAATTAAATGCAAACCACTCATCCATTGCTTTGCTTTAGTCATTCTCGGCAGAGCCATCCTATACTATTAGTTACAATCGGTGTTGGGTGATCTGTTTAAAAAAGCAGGGCCATATGAAACCTTTATAACGAGGGGCGGAATATTCTGATCAACTGCTGCTTTTTCATTGAAAAAAAAGGAGAGGGGATAGCTCGGATGGCCTAATCCTGGCTACGTCACTGACTACAAATGAGGTCTCAGTCTCGGAACTTTTCAATGCCACATTGTACTTTATCTTTAATTAATCTTACAGCAAATACTGCCCATGAATGGAAAACATTTACAAAAATTAATGAATAAATTTATTTGTGTGTTGTTTGATCTCCATCATAAGGCACATAAACTCTAATGTCTCTTAAGCACTTTCTTCTGCTTCTAACATTTCTGCATGCATATTTCTCCAGTGTCTTTTGCTAAAGCCATCTTTTTTGTTAGCGTGACTCTATTTTGAGAAGAGTTGAAGAAGTGTATCATAACTAGATCACGCCACTTGAAAAGACTTATCAAAGGTTCATTGTTGATCACAAAAATACATGAACGTTTTCATTTTCTTGTATGTACTTTTTTCAACTTGTGATTTTATATCTCTTAAAAATTGGTTGCCTTTTAATTTTTAATTTGTTTAAAAAAAACAAAAAAAAACAAAAAACATCAATACTATTTAATTTAAACGGAGTATTCTTTTTGAACTGTGCGTGTGTTCCAATTACTCATTTTAGGTCGTGAATGATCATAAGTTTCTGTATCTGTCCAGGAATCTAAGTTAAACAACACATTTTGAGTACACTAAAAGACTTTTTGAAAAAACTATGTTGAATGTATGCCTACATTTTCTCTCAAATGTGGAGTATCTGGTCTAAAAATTGCAATGAATACAGAATTTGTTCTTTCGGCCTTCACAATTTTATGTTGCACTGAAATCATTCTCTGTGGTAAGGTATTATTAAATTTAAAATTATTAAATATACAACTTAAATTCCATTTTAAGCATATACATCCGACTCTCTGGCGCTAAAGCCCATGTAGGGCTTTGGCCTGCCTCACTACTTCTTCCACTCAGACCTACTAATGCTTTTCTTAGCTTGGATTCCCAGCTGCTGTAGATCATTTTCCACATCATCCACCCGTCTAAGCCCAAGTCTGCGTTTGAGCGGTTTTCCTCTGGGGTGTTGGTGACGCTCCCTCTTCACTCCTCTGCCATTTGGCATCAGTGTTTCTTTCAGAAATTTTCCCCGGGGGGGGGGGGGCCCTTCGGTTTTTCGGGGTGGGGGGGGGGGGCCTTCAGGTTTTTTGGGGGGGAACTTCAGATTTTTCGGGGGAGCAGTGCGAGCAGTTCCAGTTGATTTATTGTTGGATATATTTTTGCTCCGAGGGGGGGGGGCATTTGTCTTTCCCGGGGGCACTGCCCCCCCCCCCGGGGATATAGCTGAAAGAAACCTTTTTGGCATTCTTTCTAAGTGTCCTTGCCAGCGTAGTCTACCATTTTTTTAAATCGTGCTACTAGCATGGGATCGTGACATTATTTAGATTATATAATTCCACGTTGGTTCGTGTTCTCCATCCATATTCTTCCTTTGTTAGTCCATATATTTTCCGGTGAACATTTCTCCCCACTTTATTTAATACGTTTTCTGCCGTTTTTTGTTAGGGTCCTAGTTTCACTTGCGTATGTTACACTTGGTCTGATTACAGTTTTATGAATAGTTTTATTTGTTTTTTTATTTTAATTTTTTATAAAACATTACAAAACGTTTTAAGTATAGACATAAGCTTTAATTTCATTTGCGAATCTCAAAATTTAACACCATTATTAAGCTATTTTTACAACAAGGTTATATAAGGCCATTAATTTAATATCATACAAAAGCATATAATGCAACCTAATAAAATATTTTAACAGTTTTTAATGAGGTTTTTTAACGTTGGAAGCGTGGGGATAATAGGAACTTCATTAGCGTTTAGTGTCGCTCTAATTTTGTAGGATTAAAAAAAAAAATTTTTTAAAGAAATTACTCACATTTTATTGGGCACAATTTCTAAATTATAAAATATAGGCCTAACGTTGATGATAATCACTAAATCATAAATCTTTATGATGAATTATTTCATTTGAATATTTTATACGGTATTGCATTTTATGAACAAGACATCAAATTCATCAATGAGAAATAAAATTCTTGACTAAGCCGTCATCAATCATATTTAATCACACCCTGAAGTTATTACTAAGTGAAATCAATGTGTCAACGCGTTACAGTTTTGAGCGAAAGTTCAACCACTAGCATTGTAAGGACAAATATTCAAAGGATTTATAAATTGACTTCCGCATGAAACATCGCGTTCATTAGTCACAATTGATTAAAAAAAAAACACAAAAAAAAAAACAGGGCGGTGCGAAAGAGGAGCAAAGTGGCTCCCAGCCATGGCGCCATCTTCAGGAAATCGTAATATTTCATGCAAAATATATGTATTAAAAAAATAATAATACGGTCTATACTTTTTGGGAAGAGGGTACGTAAATTTGGGACTCCCCCCCCCTTACCCCCCCCCCCCCCCAGCTTAAGGTTTATGCTTGCCACGGCCCTGGTGAAGCGTGATGCTTGAAATGGAGGAGAGTGTAATCATAATCATATGTTTCTTACTACAAAGTTAACTGAATTATATTTGGAAATAAATCATCATGAACATCGTGAAATCCATCACGTTCCAAGAATTATCTTCTAGTGCTAAAAGTACTTGGGTCACATTTTTGTCAAAATTAATCTTATCTGTGACCTTTTCTTATCCGATGTAGCTAAATAAACAGCACACAGTTAAACACAATAAAATGTGCCTAAGTCTCTTAATTTAACCAGACAAAATATGAAAATGATAAACTTTTATATACGAAAGGAATATTTGAACTTGATGATCTCAAAATAAGTATTTTATGAATTAAGTCTTAGTACTTTCAACACTAAGGTCTCTATATAATTAATGAACGATACTTTCTAGTTTAATGGTTTAACTCAGTGATTCCCATTCCCTTTAAGAGCTGTTTCTCCTTGATAACATTATAACATTAACTTCGTTGTGGTGACAGATATCCAACATCAGGCCTGGCAATTGAGAATTTGGGGGATGGGATAGGTGGGTTGCATTGACTGTAATTAATGTAGTGTAGTCATAGCGTAGTGACAATAACAAACTAGTCCAATAACTTTAAATAATTTTTTGTTGACTTTTTAAACTAACACATTTAACCCTGCTCAACAAAAAGAATGTAAAGGGAACGTAACCCAATACAGAAAACCCCCTAAAAATCCGACGTAAATTAGGTCAAATAACACCTGCCTATTTGACCTCTTGTAGCTTGCCTCAATGCCCACCCCTTACCTTGTTTCCCCAATTCAATCTCATCCAGTCTGCAACAAGCACGAACGTCCCACTTCCACCCACCCCGAAATCCCACACCTCAAAGGAAACAGCAGCACAGCATTTTGAAACTTAACATTTCTTTATGCATGCTTTAATTTAAAAAAATGACACATTCTTTTCATTTTACCCTGATTTTTTCATTTAAATGTATTACTTGAAATGATAGCGAACATCCATCTCTTACCTCCCCCTGTGGCGGCCTACATCCTCTCCTGCTATTCAACCCCACCTTTTTCTTTCCCTTTATCACTTACAACATTCTTATAACATTGGTTCAGAACTTTTTTTTTTTTTTTTTAAAAGGTAAGATTTGACATATTCAGTCATCTGTAAGCGATTTTATGTTATTTAAAAATCTTAATTTTCAGTTAGAGGCGTTTTTAAGTATGATTTGAAATATTTAATTGGATTTAAGCGTACGGGATGTTTAACTTCAAATTATGTTTTGCTCACAATAATTATAGAATTTCCAATTTTGAAATACTAAATTTTCGGTTAAAATTATTGGAATAATTTGATTTGAAATATAGATAGATAGAAGGTTTATAGTGATTTATTTATTGTAAGTTATGACAAATTCCTACATTTTCGAAAAATAGCTACTAAATACGTAAAAAATAAATTTAGAGGGAATTCTGTGATGAAGTTAAAAAACAAAAAAACAAAAAAAAAACAACTGCTGTATACATAACTGTAATAACTTAAAACAGGCCTGAACAACATACGGCCCGCGGGCTACTCGCGGCCCGCCAGCACCCACTTTGCGGCCCGCGCAGCAACGAAATATTCTTTATTCTTATTATTTTCTTAATAGCTTTCCACCCTGTCATATTTTCTTTTGGCCCGCACAACATTTTCATAAAATATTACGGCCCGCCTAACATTTTGAGTTGTGCAGGCCTTTCTTAAAGCATCATTTTACCCACAGAGAACCTCAACAGTGCTGCAAATGATGATATAAGTGGTAAAACTACGCTGATAGTAGCCATAGCGCTGAGCACAGCTTTGTCCATTTCACTATTACTGATGTGTGCTTGGTGTCTTCAAAATAAAAGTGAGTATTTTTAAAGAATCTTGCAATATTTGAGTGTAACGTATCAGATATATTTTATTTATTTATTTATTTAGGCATTTTTGTATAGCGCTTACCTTACAGCTCTAAGAACTTTACAATTATTAAAAATATGTAAACGATTTAAACTGCTAAAGTAAAATAAAAATGAAAAACCAGAGACACTATATGAGTATAACATGCAGCGGTATAGAGCCTGCTCTCACTATCGAGATTTTAACTGGCGGCGCAAAACTCCACATCTTTTAAAGTCACATAAAATCTTTAGCTACATGGACAAGACACTGTTAACTGTCACGTGCCGTCAGTGTTAACAATCATGAAAAATTGAAAAACTTTTAGTTTTTCATTGGACTCTAGAAAAGTCTTGTTAGTCTGACTCACGAAAATAATGTAGATCACAAGTATAAATGATTGTGATAAATGAATGCAAATTATGCTCTTTAAAATTTTACCCTATTATATTTCTCTATTTTATTATATTAAAAAAAGCAACAACTAAATGTATTTGTTAAATTTTAATAATGTGGAGTAACAATTTTATTTCGATTAAAATCTATTTTTATTGATTAAAAAGACATTCAGAAATACACAAATGCATATTATAAAACAGCGTGGAAGGGGTGTTAGGTATCATCTGCACATAGGCTATTGTGAAAGGGAGTTAAAATTTGGGTAAGGTGAATCAAGACAAGAAAGTCTAGATTATTACAGTGTAACATTGTAATTTACATATAACCGTTTATTAAAATTATATCTCTTTATTTCGTATTTAACATATAAGCTAATATGAAGTACTAGAATAAATGACCCGATGTTATCGGGATTATAATGGTAGGTCATTTGCGATATTTTCTACCTGCAATTGCAAAACCACATCACAATTCCTAACTTTAAAAAGAAGGATTTATGTAATTTTATTTACGTTTCTAACATCACTAACAGAGAAGTATTTATCTGCTATTTAAAGTGTTGTGTGTTTTATTATCAATTTAAAGAGCAATCAATTACATTTTTTACTTTTACTTTAAAGAAGGGTGAAATACTTTATTAGTTTTGTAACGCGCTGTTCTTAAATCAAAGAAACTTAAAAGTTTTGGATAACTAGGCGATTCGCGCTATGACGTCATTTACGTGTTTATTAAGAAAAAAATAATTTTAATTGTATATCGCAATATGAACAACGCACTAAAAACAACAGATTTTTCTTTTTCCGATTAATTTGATTACGATGTAATTCTTAGATCATAATTTTATAATTTTTTTTGCTCATTATTTTTAAATTCGGATGAACTGCTTAAAATAGTTCCTTAGTTGTTATTTTTAATGTATTTGTAATTATTAATAATAATACTTAAACTTTTAATTAAAAAAAGCGAATTTAAAATATTTTTTTGCGCATTTAAATTTATTCGATTTCCGTAAAATAATAGAAAACAACTATGATTGTTTTTAGGAATCCGAACGTGCTTAAAATGTATTGGTTCTTTGGTGTTTATGTTACTACACCTCATTTTTACATATATGTATATATTTAATATTTATTAGATAGTGGTGATGCAAACATCAATTCAGCAAGAATTGGCCATGTACAGCGAGAGTACGTTGACAATGAACACAGATACGTTGAAATTATTGACGGGAATGGCGATAGCAATGTTAATGAAGAGCTGCACACCTACGAGACGGTGGGCAGAACGAGTACGGCGACTAACAATGGGAACAGTGCAGATAAAAGAAACACAACATCGAAGAACAATGAATATGAAACCATTGAAAATGTCATGATTTAGGGAAGACGTAAAATATGATAGAAGACTAATAAAGAACAATGTCCTAACATAAATGAATGCTATTGGTTTTCTTCAATGTTTTAGGAAAGACGTGGCGCGGGAGACAGGGTTGGGGAGGGGGGGGGGCGGAATTTTTTTCCTCATACTGTGAAGCGACTTTTTTTTTTTCCTGCGTGGGGGGTGCCAATAAAAATTTTGGCCCGCCCAATGCAAAACTAACCCTCGCTACGGACCTGAGTAACAGTAAATAAAAATAAAAAACATAAATGAATGCTATTGGTTTTCTTCAATGTTTTAGGAAAGACGTGGCGCGGGAGACAGGGTTGGGGAGGGGGGGGGGCGGAATTTTTTTCCTCATACTGTGAAGCGACTTTTTTTTTTCCTGCGTGGAGGGTGCCAATAAAAATCTTGGCCCGCCCAATGCAAAACTAACCCTAGCTACGGCACTGAGTAACAGTAAATAAAAATAAATATATACAATGAGGTGGAACAGGTTTTAACTATATTTGAAAAGAAAATATAAAAAAAAATATTTTAAAAATACAATTTCATTTCATGAATCAATAACATTGCTTGAGCTACTACATTGTAACACATTCCATCAACTGAACCTACCATTGATTATAAATTGTCTAGATCAGTACATCTTGCCTTAATCATATATTACAATCTCTCTGATCCTTATGAGGATCAAAATTATTTTAATGAATTTTACAACACTGATTTCAAATCCAGAATGGAGTGTGGATTTCTAAATGCTGTAACACCGACTTAACAATCTAACTCTGTTCTCTCTTTTTCTTCGCTCTTTCTCTCAGAACTTTCTTGTGATTATATCTACCACTCAGTTTACCTTCAAATACTATTTCAAAATCGAACACATCTTATTATATGATATGAAAAAATATAAAAACATGATTTACGTATCAACAGAAGTGGAATAAATATATCTGTTTAAGGATATTAATAATTAATTTTGTTATTTGGCGTGTGAGATCGTTATAAGCATTTCATGGAGCTTTTCGAACTATTCAAGTTTTCGGGATACAAAGTAATACCTCTACGTTCTGGTCTATCAAGGGATCAGTACAACAGATATAGAATGAATGAGATGCTCATAAAAATATTCAATGGCTTTCCTTTCCTTGAAATAAATATATAAAAAAAAAAAAAGAAACAATCATAACTTTTGAGCGAAAAGCTGATTTTCGGAGAAAAAAAATTGTATCAGTGATTGGCAACAATTATCTTAACACAATTTGTAGGCTGTATAACCTCTTTCAATAGCAAATAAAAAAACTGCGCCCAAAATGATATCAATAGGAGGCTTGGAAACATTTAAAAGGTTGATGATTTTTAATGCAATTTTTTTGTAAATTAATCAAAATTAAGTTGGTAATGAAAGCAAATAAAGCCACTTGCATCGTCCGCATCTGTAGCATGTCAACCTGTATTAATGAAAAGTGCGGTCAAAACGTTTTGAACCCATCAAAAGCCAGAGAAGCAGAGACATCACCAGCACTTCAAGTTGACGGGACTCCTTATAGTGGGTGAAATCTCACCTAAGAGAAGGAAACACTGATAGCAATAAAAAAAAATCCAGGATAGAATGCCGTATTGACACATTAATTCAATGAAAATTTCCATTCACTCTTGAAACAACTCTTCGTGCCAAGCTTTGCAATCCACTAAGTGTTCCCTCGTCTCCAACAAGGGAGAGTGGAATCTGCTGACTAAACTAAAAAAATATGATATAAACATTGGTTATACATAACTATGGGTTCACTTTTATAGTTCTTATAAAACATAATTTAAAAAAAAAAACTACAAAGTCACTGACGAAAAAATTATTCCAGGTCTTTGTCAATCTGAGATGCAGTAGACAGAACATATAGCAAAAAAGTGTTACAGGTATTTTCATTTTAAAAATAATGCATTTTTTAACACTATGCAAATAGAAGAACAAATATTCAAGAATGAAACAAATAATAAAAAGACAACAAAAACTTGAAATTTTGTCAGAAAACCAAAAAGGCTTCCATTTCCATTTGAACATTTCAAAGGTGTGTTCTTTTTTTGTTCCTCAAAAATTATTTTAATTTTTCATGTTTTACCTTTCATTTAACTATATTTTTTATTTAGTTAGAAGATTGTTTATTGTCAGTTAACGATAGTCACCCTCACATAAATATTATTTTAAAAAAAACAACAAGAAAAACCAAAACCTTTAAATATTAAATGAATTGAAACAAAATGGAAAATCATTATTTCATGTTTGTCATTAAAATTAGTAAAATATGTTCTCTTTTAAAATGTTAAAGATAAACTACGCAATACTCACAAAATAATTATAACATATTGGGAAAATATTAAAAAAAACAACAAACTTAAATGAATTGGATAAATGAATTATAAAAAATACAATTGATATTAAAGACAAATAGAAAATGATAAACTCATGCTGTTTCTGATTTAAATTAGTGATTCTTTTGTGACACTTGTAACAAAGACCGGATTGGGGAAAAAACCAAAACAAACATAAAAAACCATTGTTTTCGTGACAAAACAATAATCCAAAAAACGTTACATGGCTGTTAATCATTTGATTACTAAAAAAAAATCCACTTTAAAAGAAAAAAAAAACATCAGTCAATGGATGACTTCTGTTCATCGTGTCAATTCGCAAGTAACGTGCTCATGTACATTTTTTATTTCATAAACTTTTTTTTAATTTAACGTTTTTGATCATGTTTTTTTCGATGTAAAGTAGAGAGGAATGGAACACGGAACGAAAAGTTAGAACTTAACGAATTTCATCGAATATAATCGTTTTACATTTATATAATAAAATAGTATTTAATATATTATGTATATATATATATATATATATATATATATAGTAGATGTATGTTGAGTGGCGACATTTGAACGTTTCCCCACAGGTGGAATTTAGTACGCCACTGAGTACAATAACAATAGCACTACAGCTTAGTAATGGGAAATAAATAATTCCAGAGAAAAGTACGCACTCCAGGGAAAAGAGCAAAGTCTTTGAAATACGTTAAAAAGGAAATAGTGGAAGAAAATTACATATGAAACTTTAGAATAGATGGAAGTGTAAAATCAACCAACAACTCTCTTTTCTTTTTTTTTTTTTTGAAGACATGTATCTCAGTTAAAACAAAGGATTAACAATGAAATTTGAACACATTTTTTTTTTGATTCAGATAATCTGTATATAATTATCATAGAAACAACAAAAGTACAAAAAATGCGAGACAACATACAAGTAGTTCTGATTGAAAAAGCAATCATACATTTACATCTTTTAAAAAGTATAAAGAGACAGTATTGCGGCCAAAATAACTGTACCGGTACCGTACTAAAGTTCAGGCATTGTGAATGCGTACGTGCGTCAGTCAAAGGTGCATAGCTCAAACTGCCTCTTCTTTACAGAAATATCAATAAGTTTGTATTGGGCAGTTCTTGGAAATGGTTCTCTCTAGGGACGGAAAAAAATTATTGTTGAGAACTATATTCGCTCATACGTGAGGAATTAAGTGATTGTGACGGGTAACGATGTTTGAAAACAAATGGCACAACAATTCAAAGATAGATTTCATAAGACGCCACCAAATTACCACAGACATGTGTCTTTTGTTACGAAATTTCCCAGTTTTGGAAGTATGTTGTGTCAAAGGATATAACGTCTGGTCAATAAGTAAATGTCTCGATAATGAGAAACTCTACCGTTTTTCAAAAAGTTACTGCATTCGCCCCTACGAGAAATACGAGAAAAATAGTTCAAATTGAAAATTACCATAAGTACGTTAAATGATTCTTGAAGAGCATAGGTACACTTTATTACCGAAACAGGTTAGAATAACCAGATATATCAGCCAAGATAATGTATCTTTGAAATTTCTAGCAATTGCATACGAGGATTTGATTTTTATAGGAATTTGTGATTCTCCAAAGAACATCACATATATACTTCCAAGCCGACCAGATTTCCATTTCTGTTGAAAGAGTACCTTTCCAGAGCCGTGCTACTTGGTGTAACGCATAATTATATTTTTTTAAATCATCTCTATCGGAAAGGCTCTTCCACATTTTTCAAACACGGTAACCATTTGCTTTCACTTACGTATGAGCGAATATATTGCTAAACTATGAATAAACTTTCTTCCGTAGAGAGACCCATTTTCAAAAATAACTGCTTATTAACAAAGAATCGTTTTCACTTAAGAATGTCAGTACTGCTAGTTTTGCTGCATGCTGTAGTAAAAGCATTGTAAAAGATGCTTCAAATGAAAAAAAAACAAAACATCAGTTAGACCAACTGAATAAATTCCTCTGCATCAGTGACCTTTTTCCCTGGAGAAGATATTCATGCAAATTTGCTTAAATTTTGAAAACATATTATCTGTTACGTTTGATTTAAATACTTAAATTTGCATTAAAAAAATAGAGCAAAAATATTTTTAACCATCCATAGAATCACTTTATTTATGATACTATTGTATATAGTATAATTTCAAAATGACAGCAGCTTAATTATATATAAAAAAATTAATACTTTCGTAAATTAAAATCAAATTTATAACAGCAACATAGACACACTATTTCAGTGTTGTGTAACCTTTAAGAATATGGGTCAAACAAAAATTTGTCGCAAAGCCATGGGACTCATAAAATCTAAAAAGACATATACAAATTAAAAAAATATTTTTTTAAGAAAATTATTCACGTTTTTACACTTAAATTTATAAGTTATATATAAAGAATCATGATCCAACAGCATCGAGTCAGCAAGAATATAATAAAGCGAATAAGAACGATTTCAATATTTAAAGGATATATATCTGGCTTTGACTTGTAGTTTATTTTTTCTTTACTTGAGGCAGTTCTCAGTAGCAGTGGCCACATAAGCTGTTCTAAATGTTCACCGGTCGAAGATTTACAATTTCTGGGCTAAATGTCAGTATTTATATAGAATACAGTTACATACGTAGATGCTTCCAAAACAAACAAAAAACATGATCAGTTTTAAGTTACAACATTTCCATAGATTTGAAAATTCATCAGATGAAACATGCGTCATCCAGAATTCATGGTACCACGTATTCTTCGATTCTTTAATAAAAAATTCCATCTAAGATTTGTTCCTACCGTCTCTCATAATTCCCAACTGACTGAATTGTATTTAAAAAAAAATAAATACGGCTTGCATGCTGCTTTCTAATTTCTACTCATTGAACGTCCCAAACTCCGATCTCTGAATATCGGGTACTTTTCCCCAAAGTCATGATATTACAGGCGGGCATACACTCTGCAATTCCAATACCTGAATTGACTATCTTTAGATTTTGTGACCTTCCCCTTATCCATGATGCAATTTCTCTTCCTTTCACGCGTTTTCCCAACAATGTTGAACCAATATATTCCGTTTAAAAACATATTTCCAAAGAAATGTTCTAAAGCTGTTTCGAGCCATTTAAGATCAATTTGAGGGCCGCGAGTTTGACATCACTGCAATATTTGAAAACAGGAGCTTTTTATAATATTCCCCTCAATGAAATCATTCGATAATGCCAAAAATGTTGTGGGGATAGGAATTAAAACATGCTCAATTCATATGTATAATTAAAATCATTTTCGTGATATACATATTTACAACACCTCAATCTTAAAAGCTAAGTACAGTATATTTGATTGATCCATACGTAACGGTTATTAGTGGTTAGGTTGGTAGTATAAATCTATGGATGACATTGCTTTTTGATGACAAGGAAATAAAAGCATTAGCACGAGTTTATCATTTGAATATCGAGTATGATCACAAGACTCATTCTCTACAAGGTTTCATTGTCATCATGAGTTGGTACTTTATAAATACTTGCTTTATTACAACAATTTGATGCATTGTTTCTGAAATTTAAAAACAAAGTTTTCTTTTTAGTGTAACCTTAAAAAAGAAAAAAAAAAGTATTTTAAGGGTTTAAAATTGACAAATCTATAACTATAACAAAATAAAACACTCTAACAACACAGCAATAATTTTTCATAAAGTACAGGATTTTTTTTCTGTTACATTGTATGCATTAGTACTAGAATAACCGCAAAAGTGAATATTATATAAAGGTTAGTCTAACCAAATAATTTTCATTACAAAATAATCACTATTTCATGTTGAAACTTAGACGCTTTTCTTAGGTAATCTCTTATTGTAAATGCGTCAATTTGAGACTTTTTACGTAAGTAGGCGGGGACAAGGGAATAATTCCACAAAGAGCAGCAGTTTTTGGGGGAGCGGAATTTTGGGTTCCATGCTAAAATTGGCTTATATTGATATGTATGTCCATTCTTCTGTTGTTTTTTTCTGTTTTAAACATACGCAAAATCAAGGACCATACCAGGAGTCACGGATTCTATCTGGTACGTTGCATTGAAGCAGCATATAAGTTACACCAAAAAATGGCGTCTTTTAGGAAAAATGTCCGCCGGACACACTGTCATTCTTTATAAATTATTGACATTATTTTTATTTTTATGAATCGAAAAAAATGTATCCCTTTGAACCAAATTATGTTTAAATAAAACCTTCTGTGAAATAGATGCCAATCTATTATATTACCAGCAGTGGCATACATATATCACTTGTGGCGAATTCTCAAACATGCGCTTTCTGATAACCTACACATGTTTTAAATTTTAAAAAAGAAAGGTATACATAAGCCCAAAAAGTGTTACTTAGGTCGGTCGCCCTTTAAAATGCCAATCACTACCATTGGCTAAGTGCTTTTGCATGTATTTGTAATGTTTTGTTTACAAAAAGAACATACTACAACAATTTCTCTAAACTTGACCAAAACACTCAATTGAAATAATGTTTTAATAATTATTGTTTACTTTTTGGTTTTCTCTAGTTTTTAAATAGTGTTAGCATTGTAATACGCTTGAAAGATTTCATGACCTTAATAATTATTTGTTATTGAAGTCTAATTCCATAAAGTCTTACAATTTTACCTTTTGTAGTAGATGAATACGATCGCAAGTACTATTACTATTAAAGTTAAAGTAATAACTGATCCAATCAAACCACCGATAGGGCTTGTATTTGAACTTTGCAGGTCATCATCAATCGACGTTTCATTAAATTCTGGATGAAAAAGAAATATAGCTTAAATTAATTTGTACTGCTAAAGAAGTTTAAACAAATTAATTTTAAAATGGTTTTGTATTTTCTAAATGTATTAAAATGACGAAAATAAATAAAATTCATATTTAAAAATAAACTTTGTTTCGATGATTAGATCTAGATAAATCTTATTATTTATATTGAGCACATGGAAACATATACATTTTTATTTAGTAAAATAACTTTAGGCTACTTTTATGGTATTTCTGTAATGTGTAACCTATATTAGTTACTTCAATGAATAATGATATAATAACAACTTTTTAATACATACATACATACATGCATACATACCTTCGTACATACGTGCATAAATACATATATACATACATACACACATACATACATAAATACATACGTACATACATGTATGCATACATACATACATTCACACATACATATAGATACACACACACACACACAAACACAATTTGTTATTGTTATTTCAAATATTTATTTTAAGTAAAATAATCATTTACAAATTATACATATTTACTAATGTTATAGTTCTTTTTATAAAATAGATAACACATAATTTTTTTTTACCTTTAATTAAAGTCTTAATAATGATTAATCTGATAATAGTAATAACCTATAAGGTTAATAAAATATACCAAAGTTGCAATTTATGTTGGTCACTTATTTACAAGGAGATGATATAAATGAAGGTTCATTATTCCAAAAAAATGGTATGTCTATAAATAAACCATTTAAACACAACTTGTTTGCATTGCAAAACATAATTGTGTTATAGAGTTAGATTTTAAAATTGTCTCAAGTTTATTTTCCTACAAAATTACATTATACTAATTGCTCAAAAAATTTGCAATCTCCATTGAGTATATAAAAACAATCTTTAATTTATTTTATTTTAAATTCATGTGACAAGCTATATTTTAAAATATTTATAGTTACCTATTATTCTTGATAAGTGGTTATTTACTCCTTTAATTAACTTCATAATCTCAAATATATAAACTTGCAACAGAAAAGCAAATGAATAATTACAGGCTTACGGCTTATGTTTTTATTGAAATTTTGTAGTAGTTAATGGTCTACCAACACAGTGAATGCTGTAAATAGTATATACTTTTGTAGTCGAATATAGCCCATACTATTGCCAAGCATTTTATTTCTATAATGGCGTATATCTTTTTAGGAATATGTCAATTTTCTGTTTAAGCATAATACAGGTTTATTGATATTACTGTAGAGATTTACTAAACATGCACCTAAGCCTTCTTTACAGGCATCTTTCGCTACAATTAATGGTTTTCCTTTTAATTAGCTTTAAGATGGTCTCTGATTACAATTTTATTTTCATAATTTGTTGTAAGGCTGTATCACATTCTTCATTCCGTTCAATTTGATTTGTTTTTATCATTCTTATTCAATTAAACAACAAAATGTAAATTCTAAACAAAAATCATTAATTTTATGTACTTTTTTTTAATACAGGTACCATGTTCATCATTTTTACCAATGTAGCAGTACTGTTCACTTGTCCAAAAAGCATAACATTCAACTCCTAAAGACCATTGCGTGTGACAATGGCTGTGAAGTGTTTAACATCCTATTTTATCATGATTTGGCAAAACCGTCTTGTTAAGTCTAAGTGTTTAAATATATTGTGCTTTGCCATTTCATTTGTCGCTCTGCATATACCGCTTTTCGTCAGAAAAGCTCCATCCGCCAATACCTTACAGTTAGTGCAACAAAAACCGTAGTCTGTGCTCTTGTTCTCTCTCGTCTTGACTATTTAATTCTCTTTATCAGGTTCACCAAAACACTTCTTAGAAAAATTACAAAAGGTTCAAAACTCAGCGGCTAGGCTAATTCTAAAGCAAGAAAACGTGATCACGTCACTCCACTACTTCATTCACTTCATTGGCTCCCTATACAAGCACGGATTGACTACAAACTTTCTGTTCTCTCACACAAATTTTTATCAAATTCCTCCCTTTCCTCTCTAACCGAACTTCTGTCTGTCTTTTTACCCCTTCGACAGCTTCGCTTCTCCACAGACGCGCATATTCTTTCTGTCCCCAAGACTCGCACAAAAACATACGGTGAACGATCGTTCTCTTTCTGCGCCCCCAAACAATTGAATTCTTGTCCATTACATATCCGCAATATACCGACATTCACAGCCTTCAAAAGTGCACTCAAAACACATCTCTTTAATCTGTACTATCCTGACTGATTCCCACCTCTGACCGAAAAACGACGGTATTGAATGTCGTCCATGGCTTTAGGCGTAAACAGTTTTAAATATACCTTTGTTTTGTTTTCAAAAAATGGATCGCATTGTTCTTCAAAAACGCAAATTCGACCATGCTAAAACACTTCTGAGAGAGTTGTATTGGCTGCCGATCCACGCTCGTATAGAGCACAAAATACGCTCTCAGTGCTACCGCTGCTTGCATGACCTGGCGACGACCTATCTCATAGCGCCACTTACGCCTTATGTACCCACTAGACAACTCCGCTCATCCGATAGTGGCGAACTCTCGATACCACGTGTTCACCTTCAGACTTACAAGGGGCGCACTTTCGCATTTGCTGGCCCAACAATTTGGAACACTCTTCCTATCGCTATCAGAAACATCCAGACGCTGGAGTCTTTCAAAACTGAATTGAAGACTTATCTTTTTCGCAAACACCTGCTGGGATGATCTTGTCTATCGAGCTTTTATCTTTTAGATATATATTGGCCTGTGTTGTTAATGGTTGCAAGGTATGGGTCATCTTGTACGTAGTTTTGTAATGTTGAATTTTGTACCTCAATGTGGTATGTACCGTGCTTTGAGCCTTTGGGGATGAAGCGTGATTTTTAAATAATAATTATTATTATTAATTAATTGTTTAAGTTTTTTTATTATGTTTGTTAAATTGTATGTACAGCGTGGTGAGCCTAGCCCTAGTTTGGGGGTGCCACGCTATATAAAACTACTTATATAATAATTATAATAATAAACTATTCTTTATTAAGCCAAGGTTCTCTGTCTATTAATCTTCTTTAATCACAACACAATTACATTTTACCATTTTTCTTCTTAACAATGACAATAGGAGAAGAATTTGCAAAATTTGAATTGCTGATTCATTTATGTTCCAATATATTATTTATTTATTTTTCTGCATCTATTCTGTAGTGATGCGGTATTTAATATGGCTTGACTTTAAATGGGTCTCATCTGTTACTCTGAGGTCAGGTTTTATTACTTCTGTATTGCCTGGAGTATTTGTTATTGTTTTAGTTTCAGTCCGATTTGTTTAGGTAACGTATATTCTTAGATAAATTGATAATATTCTCTAACATGTCTTTCTTGTCTAATTCTAACATGGGCATTATTAATTCTTCATTTTATTCTGTGTTTGTAACATTTGCAATTATTTTTATAACATTTTCATTCTTTAATAATGATTTGTTTTGCCTTTTATAACTTCTTCTTTAATGATTTGAAGAGATTTAGGTGGCTCATCAATTTTCTTTGTAAATCGATGTGAAATATATTTTTCCCTTTGATACTTATTATGTAATCTGTATTACAATATGTCTCTATCCCCGTGAGTTGGCCCTGCTACGACTTTTCAAATATAACTTTCTGTTGTATAAAAACAAATACTTTGTCTCGAGGTGTTAGTTCACTTAGTATATCTTTCTTTTATTATATTATATTGCTATCTTGACTGTTTTTATTGTGTAGATTATTCTACCACACGTACGGCATACATAATCTCTTCCCTTGGTTACAAGATCATATGGAGAGATACGTTTTTCTTTTCTAGTAACTGTGCCTTGCGTAATGTTTCTAATGGACCTTTTAATATTTTCTCCAAAGACACCATCAAGTGGTGAGATACCTGTTGTTTCTTGTGTTATTTCTCTGTAGGCAATAGCTACTAAAGTTGAAAATCTGTTGAATATGCCTGTTATAAATTTGACACCTACCTTTAAAATAATCCTAAATGATTAGTTAACTCTTTCTACAGCACCATTTGCTTGTGAACGGTATCTTGCTGCAAATGTCTGAGTTATATTCAGCATATGTGTGAAAGATGGAGTAATTTGCGACCTTAATAGGGTTCTTCGTTTCTAGGAACAGACACGTCATATAGCTTTATGTAAGTTACCATTTTTATCCAATGTCCTAGTAAAACACTGCAATCTAAAAATGTATTTCCGCATAGGCATAGCAGTAAAAAAAAAATTGTAAACTCTTCTGTGAAATAAAGTTGTAAACACTTTTTCTTCTAGGTCAAGACCCACTATCCTACTCATATTTACGAAGAAGTATCGAACAACTGTTGAGAGATTGACAAAGGGAAATACCGGGATAAATGATATATAGACAAACTTCAGAAGGCACAGAACTCAGCATGCAGACTCATTTTTAAATCAAAGAAACATGACCACATTCAACCACACATGCGGAAACTCCACTGGCTTCCAATATCCTCTCGCATCAAATACAAGTCTGCCAATCTTTGTTTCAACTCGTTCACTGACCCTCACTTTCCTGTCTATCTCTCTGAACTGTTGCTTCCTTACATCCCCACAAGACAACTACGTTCTTCCATTGACAGTAGAACCCTCTCAATCCCAAGAACCAAAACTAAGACCATCGGTGAACGCTCCTTCTGCTTCCATGGGCCCACGTTCTGGAACCAGCTCCCCTTCCATATCCGTCATTGTGAAACCTCGTCCATTTTCAAAAAGTCCCTCAAAACTCATCTGTTTAGGTCCGCCTATGACCTGTGATGCACCCTCCTTGCCCTGCCTAATTTTCTGTTTCGGGTTGATCCTGAAGTGTCAAAGTGTCAAAGTGTCCTCGTTTTATAGCCATTTTCATTGTTTCTATAGTATAGTAGTTACTATCCTAGTGTCTCATTTTATTTACTTAGTTTACATGTTTTAATAATTGTAAAGCGCTTAGAGCTTTATGGTAAGCGCTATATAAAAATGCCTAAATAAATAAATAAATAAATATATGATATATGATATTATCTTAATGAGATTAGCCAGACTGTATGCCTGGATGTTTTATTAATAGATTTCCGCCATTAAATGACACGTCCTATTGAGTTCCATTATCTGACAATATCTTGTTAAGAAATCCAAATCTTGTAAAATGTATAATAGTGCCTGGCAAATGTCCTCAGCTGTAAATTCTTCTAATGGTATAGCCTCTATCATTCGTGTTGCGAGTCTATCATTGTTAAAGCATTCTTGTTTTGCTTTTTGATGTTGCTATTGGACCAATGATATCTACTGTAATTTTTTTCAAATAGTCTTAATGTCAGATCCATATTTTGTAGTGGAGCCTGATGTTTTGGCTCGATGTTATTTAATTGTTGATATTCTTAGGAAATTTTATGTATTGCTTTGCCGGTACATCTTTTCTCATATGAGGCCAAATATAATGTTTAGAAAGTCTCTGACTCTGTTCTTTTTTTACCCATATGTCCTGCCAAGTCATTTGCGTTGTTCTCATTATCAGATATTCCAATGTCTCTGATATCATAATATGTGAACAGCTTTCATTTTCATTCATTTTTTGTATTTCTTTTACTAGTATGCCATTGAAAGATTTAATTCTGTTATTATGTGATGAGATGATCTTGCTGTCTACTTTTTTGACAATTTAGTTGTTCTCTTCTTCTTCTTCTTCTCCTTCTTCTTCTATATCTTAAGGGCCCACGATCAATTTATTGATCATTTTGGCTCCTATGCATGTAGATGGGATTTGCAATGTTTCTGTTCCTGGTGTTGATAAGGAAATTTCACAGATTTCCAGTGCCACTTTGTGAGGGAATCATGCACTGGGGGTTTGAAGGCTTGAGGCAATAGACACAAATGTGTCTAGTGTTGTCGCCTCAACCGTTCCTTTTGAAAGATTGTTCCAGTCCCTGATTGTCTTGGGCAGGAATGAGCAGCTCCTATACTGGCTTCTTGCTGGTATGAGCCTGAATTGCCTGTCATGGCCTCGTCGCTGTCTATGGGGGAGAGGTACGAGTTTCTGTTTAATACTGGAACAGTGGACCAGCCCATTATTTATCTTGTACATCATGGAGAGCCTGGATTGTCGTCGTCGTTTCTCCAATGGTGACCAGCCTAGTGTTTCTAGCATGCTGCCAACACTTGAGGTATTCCTGTAGCGGTTTAGGACAAAGCGTGCTGCTCGTCGCTGGACCGCCTCCAACCTGTCAATGCTCTTCTGGGTAAATGGGTCCCAGACTGAAGATGCATAATCTAAAATCGGACGGATAAAGGCTTTATATGCTCTTTCTTTCACACAGGAGTTGCCAATCTTTAGATTTCGCCTTAAGAACCCTAGGGTCTTGTTTGCTTGGTTACATACATTGTTAATATGTTCATCCCATCGGACCTCTCTTTGAATGGTAACACCCAGGTACTTTACGGAGGAAACTTGCTCAAGAATATGGCCGTGCAGTTTGTATTGGTAGTGTAGAGGAGTACAACTTCTAGAGATTGATAGTGTCTGGCACTTGGCAGGGTGAAATTCCATGTCCCAGCTCATCTCCCACTCAGCTAACAGATTGAGATCCTGTTGTAGCTGGTCCTGGTCAGATCTGTTGGCGATCGTCCTATACACTGCTGTGTCATCTGCAAACAGTCTTGCCTGTGATGTCAGTTTCTCCGGTAGGTCATTAATGTATGCTAGGAACAAACAGGGGCCCAGGACTGATCCCTGGGGGACCCCTGACTTCACATTGACAAAGGAGGAGCTTGTACCGCCCACCACTACTGCTTGGCGTCGGTGGCTGAGGAAGCTAGAGATCCATGTTTTAGTGGTGCCTTGAATCCCATATATCTGGAGTTTGTGTAGAAGCAAACTATGATTCACCCGGTCAAATGCTTTTGCGAAGTCCATTACTAGCACGTCAGTCTGCTTGTGGTTCTCCAGATTGGTCATCAAGTCTTCTACAAATTCGAGAAGCTGGGTCTCACATGACCTATTGACTCGGAAGCCATGTTGACAGTCATTGAGTATATTTTGGCTTTCAAGATGCTTCATGACAGAGCTTACGATTATGTGCTCCAACAGTTTGCAGACGACGCTAGTGAGGGATATCGGACGATAGTTGGCAGGGTCGGAATGCTCTCCTTTCTTGTAAATTGGAGTGACATGCGCTGTTCTCCAGTCTGCTGGAACATTTCCTGTGCATAGTGACGATTGGAAGAGGATTGTCAGTGCAGGAGCGATTTCTTTGGCTAATTCTTTGAGCACTCGTGGTTTAATGTTGTCAGGACCACATGCTTTGTAAGGGTTAATGGTATTGAGGAGGGCAAACACACCTTGTTCTGATATCTGGATATCTCCCATGATAGGATAGGCTCTGTTCATCATTTTGGTTTTCAGAAGGAACTCAGTCTCAGAGTACTCTCTACCGTCACCAAAGACCGACTGGAACTGCTGATTGAGTATCTCCGCCTGTGCTTTTGGGTCAGATGTCAATTGGCCATCCCACCTCAAGGGGGAAACTCCAGCGTTTGAGGACTTTTGGTGTTTCACATAGCTCCAGAAGCGCTTGTTCTTGACATCTTTGGTCGGGGTGTCTTCCTCTGAGAAGATGCCGTTCATGTAGTTCCAATACGATCTACGCAATAAGCGTTGAATGGTTCGGCGGAGTCTCAGTACCTCCTCTCTCAGTTCCATCGAGCCATTTTTCTTCATGCGTTTGTATTGGCGGTCTCTCCTGTGGATGAGCCTACGGATTTCAGCCGTGACCCATGGCTGATTTATCCTAGGTTTGGTGATTTGGTGTGGTATAAATTTCGTCACTGCATCAGTGATTGTAGTCTTGAACTTCACCCACAGCCCGTCTGTTGTCGCTGTACCTTGAATCACCTTCATGTTTGAGCTTAGCTCTGTGGTTGCAATCCTTAGGCCATCCCAGTCTGCCTTGGCATAAATTGGGATTTCTCGAATGATTTGTTTCATTTTTAGTGTGTTGACCTGAAATTCACAATAAGGAATGCTGTGGTCCGAAATCCCGGGGATGACCTCAACTTTTTTCTCTTCTTATGTTCATAATGGTTTTGCTTGTTTGATTTAGTGCATTTGATTGTGATTATTTTTGATTATTTTCTTTTATTGTGCTCTTGTTATAGCAATAAATTCATGTTGCTAATTAGTTTTTCCTTTATTTGCATTACTCTTTCTGTTTTCTTTTAGATGGTGTATCTATTTTTCTTTCGTATTTTCTAAATTTTCAATGTTATTTTGTGTTAATAGATGTGCTTTGTTATTTCCTATTATTTTGCCTCAAAGTAGTTGTGCTTTTCTTCGGTCTGATATTTTTTTTAAATTTTATGCATAGCAATGGCATTTAATCTATGTATGTATTCTTTTATGTTTTCATTGCCATTCAATATGCTCATTGTAACTTCATTCGTGCTATCATCTTGTTATTTTTGATAATGCGTCTTATTCTGACTAGATAGCTAAATGCAAGTATGAGGGTTACTTTGTTACTTTTTAGTAAAATGTCTGAATTGTCTGGTTTTCCATCTCGAATATTGACAATTATCAATTGTGTTATAGGGTCATCCATAACAACGGCTTGGTTTTTGTATTTCACCCAAAGTTTATCTAACATAATGTGGCTGTATTGCATTAATAATGTGTCCACCTCTTAACTTGATGCTTTCTTTTAATGTGTATTGATCTTGGTTTACTAGAGATCTATAAAAAATAATTGTTGAGGATAAAGTATCTCCGGGCCTATTGTTTCATGCTTATTTACATAAGCTGGATAGAATCTTATTTTTCCTTTGCAATTCATTAAATTAGCTACACTATCATGGTCTTCCTTTCTTATTTGTGTTTCTTGGTGGGCTATCATTGGGCGAAAGTCTTCTATTCTTTTGATTATATTCTTAAGTTATGTTGTGTTGTTAGTGTAGATTCTGATTCCAAACATGTCTTCTACCTTGTTGATTTAACTTATTATACTTTTGCAATTAATATGTAAGTTTACATTCTTTAAATGCTATTTTTGTTATTGATGAAGGTAATAATAGAAAATTGTGAATTTGTATTTTGTTGTATAAAGCTTATTAATACTGTTTTATTAACACAAATTATTTGTTTCTTACATTATACATACTTACAAGCTTTATCGCAGTCTAGCCCTCTTAGAATTAGATGTATAAATTTTGAATAAAAAATCAAGTGTTCCTTTTCTAACTCTTTTCACGTATGTACTGTGTATAAGTTGTAGGAAAGTATGATTTTGAGATGATTCATAGCAAGCTTCATTTTTCCCTCTACTTAAAATCTTCCAATAACTCAGGTGGTAATTGTTTGTTAAGAAACAAAATCATTCGTCTATTAAATAGCACATGTAATGAGCATTTCGATTATTTAACCTGAAAGGTTTTTGTGAGCGTGTAAAAATATAATCTTTTCCTCTCAACGGTACTGGCTCCAAAACGTATCTTTTACCGTGAAGCATGCACTTCATTTAGCAATAAATATTTTTTTGTTTGAATGTACATACCCGTTGTGATTAAACATGTCCTGTTGTTATGTTTCCCGTCCAGTCTACAACCAGCAAACTTTATGGTTATAAACAGTTGAAGACCACTTTTATAAGTCTCTTTAAAAACAGCGCGATCGTCAGTTTGGTGAACGACAACTGAATCATTTACCGCTATCTCTATCACACACGGCTTGGCAGAGCTCGTGCAGCTGAACTCAATCCTCAATTCCTTATCATTGATTGTTGTATTACATGATTCCTCAGTTGATATGTTCTGCTCATTTATTGTTAGATTTCCAGAGGCGTCAGTTGGAGCTGTGAGGAAATGTGGTTTAGAAATTATTCTTTTGGTTTTCAGACTATATTTAACATAGAAAAAATGGCATTAAATAAAATCTATGAATTTGTGAATGATAACATTAGACTTAATAAATTAAACATTTAGATGTGTGTATTTAATAAATTTAATAGAAACGCAGGCCACATCGTTATGCTCAATAAAAACATTTTAAGAACAACAACAT
The DNA here is from genome assembly GCA_964033795.1 of Lymnaea stagnalis. NCBI lineage: Eukaryota > Metazoa > Mollusca > Gastropoda > Lymnaeidae > Lymnaea > Lymnaea stagnalis. Next base: position 499,774 of record CAXITT010000198.1, read on the forward strand.
TTCGAAATAGAATATTCTAGGAAAAAATAGTTAACACATAAATAAATAGATAGCTGAGAGTTGTTAGTTGTTGTATACACAATACGGAATTAATTACATACAAATTAGTAAAAGCAAAGATTATTAATTTGTGCTGTCATGAAACAGCCGCAACACTTATCAAACCAAGTCAACAATCTGGTTGCGGCAGTAAAAAAAATAAAAATAATAATAGTATGTATTATAAGCTATAAGATATAAAAATACATTTGTTTTTCAAGATATCAGAATGTACCAGCGTGTTTGCCCGGCTTTTACATAATCTAAATAATCACCCATAAATTCATTATTGTCCTTAATTGAGTGAATATCCCTTGCACATGACGGCTGATTTTTGAGCTTGTATAATACTAATGTTAAATAGTTAGATTTTTAAAATGTGAGACTTTGTGAGAATAATTATGTATGTCCAGAACATGAATGAATATTTTCAATGTAAAAAAAAAACAACACGTTTCCATTTATTTGGATTATTAAAGGTATCTCATCTGTTTTATAATCATACCTTATCTTATATCATTATACCTTATCTTATTATCCTCATGCCTTATCTTATATCATCATACGGCAAAACACACATTCAAACGTTTAGGCTCAATCCATTCTAAGTAAAACAAATCACCCTTGAAGTAATTAAATTGTCACATAATATATTGATTTTTTACGGGTTTTTAAAAAAAAAGATTTTTAATAAATAACAGAATGTAAAGAAAGAAAAAATTGGGCGCAAGTTGATCACGAAACCAAAATTTAAAAAAAAAAAGGTTAGAGATTTTGGACACAACTGGTACTTTATATGAGAGTAATAAAGCTGATATAATGTATATAAACAGCAAATCAATAATAATATTTGGTAGAAAAGATACAAAAGCTAGTGGATGACTTCTATGAATGTGGGAAGGATAACACTAGAATTTATAAAAGGCAATTAAATATTTAGATGGATAAAAAAGGTGTCATGCATCTCATTTATACATTAAAGTCAACAGAAAATTGTCATTGGGGATATAGAACAAAAAGTATAATATCTATTTAGATTATCAGTAGTGTCGATGAATGCTTACTACTTTATAATTCTCCCTCCTTAACATCTACTTTACGTTTTGAAAACAAAATCGTGTGTGTATCGTTAACCTTTGCGAAATGTTAATTGGCTTATCGGATTTAAAAAATGAAAGAGTAGAAATTATGTTCTTCTCCATTTTTATAAATGCATCGATGGACACTTTTCTGTTACATTAAAACATGTAACATGATCGAAAGATCAACTATGAGTAAAACAGCATAGTCTCTTGAGTTAAACCTTTTAATCGTTTAAAAAGCCCAGCTAATTGCTAGCTCCTTCAAATGAATCGTCTCCATTAACCCCATTTCAAAAGCATTCCGAAAAGATACATTTAGTGGCATGGACTTGGGGATATCGTAGCTCCTTAAAAACGTATGAAATTCGAGTGTCATCAAATACACCAAATATCATTATTTGTGAAATAGGGACGCTGTTTGAAATTGCCTTCAAACATACGCCATAAAATATGACCAGAAACTCATAGTGTAAGCACCTCTAAAAAATAAAATAATAATTAAAGAAAAAAAACGCTTTGATTATACTCAAAGATGTGGACCCATAAAAGAAGTAAAATAAAAGCTTTTTATCTCTCAACGAGTCCACAATTTGTTGATTTATCTGAAAAAACCAAAATTTAAATGTATTAAAATCAGATGACTATTTGTATTTGCCTGTGAGTAAGCATTAGTTGTCAAGTGCTCAAAGATACGCAACGATAAGAAACGTTATCAGTTATAACGAAACTACGTCTATCGATACTTATAATTACGTTGATCCAAGCTTTAACAGTTTAGATGATTTTATTGCTATGAGGCACGTAATCTAAAAAAATGTTTTTATTTCTAAATTCAAATTAAGTCATATTTGATGATTTGGAAGGGAGTTTGAAAGAAACATTCCACTAATAGTCAGGCCTTGAATATGTGAGCTATAAAGGATTAATGAAACCATGTGCATGCACTTTGAACGTGTATAGTTTTAATAAAAAATAATAATAATAGCAAAATAACTAAATAATGTACTTCATTACTTTACTTACTTTTTTAAAAAAAAATTATACATTTAAAAAAAAAAAAATAATCGTTTTGTTATGCAGTGTGATAAAGTAAATAAATGTATGGGCCTTGAACTTTGTTAACATAATACAAAATATACAAAAAGTTATATCTAAATTAGGGGCTTTTTCAGTTAACAAAAGTAAGTTTTTTAAAAATTGTTTGAAACATTTTTTTTTTCTTCTGAAGTACATATAAATGTTAAACATATTTAAAATATTTCAAAAATTTATATCCTAAAAGTCATTGTATTTTTTTTTTAACTTTAAAAGTCACTTTACTGTCATTAGAAAAAAAAGAGGTGTTTATCGATAGTTGTAGCATAACCTTTTTACAACTGTTTGTAGTTAATTTTGTAATCTTACAACTTACTTACAGAATAGTTGTGGAAATTCTTGAATTCGAGTTTTGACAGTATTTCCACCGGAAGGGTTTAGAGTTCCTTTTATTTTGGTACAATTGAAGCGTGGTTTTGCCTTCTCTTTAATTGTAACATTATACACATTTTCTTCAAGAGCCAAGCAATGATAGTTTCCAATTGACGTATTTACGTATTTGTAACACTCTGTTTCCATGTGAATATTAAATAGCTGAAAATAATCAGTGCAAGTTATGTTGATCTGTATAAAATAACGATGTATTTATATAGAGTAGGTGTATAAAAATACGATGAGTATATACAAAGACTACAAAAACTAACCACCGAAATGGCTAATTTTTTTTTTTATAAGGCCATACCCCAACTTTATAAAGTACGATAATCAGTTAGTATAAGATTTTTATAGACCTAAAGGGTCAACTTTTCAATTATTAAATAAATAAATAATAATTATTGAATAAAAAAAATAATTATCACTGTTTATGTTTCATCAGGTTAGATAAACGTATAATTTAATTTTTTAAATGAAATAAGAAATTCAATTAAATGATAAATATAAAATGTTTATACGATAAAAAGAATACACTTGTTTAAAAAGAAAATCAAAAGAGCTATTTTCCAGGATAAAACTAAGCTCATACTGAAATGAAACACATTGTCATTTTATTTAATACGTTGAGCTACGATTCTTTTTGAAATAAAAATACTGAAATGTGTTTGTTTTTTTGTTTTTTTGTTCTTATAGCACAATACGGTACTTTCTCATTACCAACATTTATACAGAAACTCTTAAGAAAACATTTTTTCAAATGCATCGGAATATCTTAAAGAACTGAGTTATAACTATGTATCCTTAAAGAACGCCCGGTCTTCAACTCAGTACTTACTGAGAGTTCTTACTGTGGATGAGCACAGAAAAAGTCTTACGGAGTGCGCTCTTTTGAAGAGATAGCGCCAAAATTATGGAACAGTTTGCCCCAATCTTTGAGGGGAATTGAAAATGATAAAAAATCATCTAAGAGACATTTAAAAACTTTTCTGTTAAAATAGATTTAAGTAACACAGAGCGCAGTGAGCATGCTAAAGTAGCATGGATACCAGCGCTATATAAATATCCAATCAATCAATCAATCAATCAAACTAAAAAAAAATTAAACAAAAAAGCCAGTAATACTTCTGTAAATGAAGTCCTCCAGGGTTCTTTAAAATAAAAGAATGCAGCTGTTGTATCCGTTAAGCTCTTGTTCAAAGTTATTGTTGATCTAAATATGCAGTAATCAGTATCCAGCAACCATCCCTTTTGGCACTGTGTATGACAATCACTCCTGTTTAGGTCATGAAGTATTATTTGTTGAGCTAAATAGATTTCTGAGGATTTAAAACATATGCATTTCATGTCGGCTATTGTCAAGTATATTTTAAAGAGACAGTGGCCTAGCAAGGGTGGGCTTTTTGCGCTTTTTTCTCTATATTGAGTGGCATCATATTTCGCCAGTAGAGAGTTTTTTTCGAGGCATTGGCGTGGCAGAATCTTTGCCCGCCCCCGGCAAAATTGACACTAGCTACGCCACTGCTCGGAGCACACATATTATTTGAGAAAAGTGTTTGCTATTAAGGAATTTATAAACTTTTTCGATGTCTACTTTAGTATGTAACGCATTAACAATTACTGTCAAACGTCTTTCACTGGATACATCTATGACGGTAATAACATCCATCAAGTTGATTATTAAATAAACAAAAAGAAATATTTTAGAAAATTACAAGTTTATGACTAAATGAATTCATATTTCGGAAACGAAAATGTAATAACCACATTCTCATTACAAACATATTATACAGAAACTCTGATTAAGAAAACATTATTTGAACTGCACCGGAATATCTTAAAGACCTGATTTATAAACATTTATCCTTACAGAACCTGCAGTCTTCAAACAGTCAACGAAGGAGGAAAAAAAAAAAGGGGGGGGATTGTCAAATTTTAACATATGAAGATTAACGGTCTTGAGTCATGTTAAAAGTGCATAGTACGTTATTGTAATAATAGTTATAATGAAAAAAAAAGGAAAGAATGCGGGGGGAAGGCGATTGTCATTCTGTGCCGTGAGTTGAAATTACTCTTTAAAGTCAAAGAGAAAAGTTGAAATCTTCCAATAAATGACCGCATCAAAAATGAAATTGATGCTGCCCTATCGAATCGAGGTTATTTTGGAATTTAGCGTAAGATTAGTTGTTTGTTTGTTTGTTTTTTAATCCACTGTACGCACTGTTTTACTCACTGACGATAGCTTCTTGTAGATAAATACATTCTTTTCTTTTTTTTCGTTTTTTTTTCAGTTTTTTCTTAACCTGTATTTTATATTTCCAATAGCTTCAACGTGATCGCAGTAATCAATATATAACAGGTAATAATTTCAAATAAAAAGCAAAAAACATCACCAGCACTCCGTGTGGATAGGACTTGTTAACCTTAGATGGCAACTCATCTAAGAGAAGGAAACTCTACATTCAAACTCGGAGATGAAGGCCGATAACATTGACACAAATGAAAAATTCCGACACCTCCTGCGACACCACTGGTGCCAAGCTCTATCATCGGGTTATCCAGGGGCGGATGCGTTACACTGTGACGGACGGATGCCAGCAAAAAAAAAAGGGAAAAAAAAAGTCTAAAGAAAAAAAAAATAACGCAGATACATTTTAAAGTTAGATCTATAAAGTAGCTATTTGGCCTCCATACGTTGTGACGAAGGAAGCTCCGGAAAGTATAAAACGCACATTTTTTATTAAAATAACATGTACAAAAACATCGATGAGCTTCACTTGCTTTGGTATTAGTCTCCGAATTCATTTTAATTAATAATTTTTTTTATTTTGTTCATTAAATGTTAAAGCTAAAATCAATGTTTCGAAACTACTGGTGTTTAACAATTAATTGTTTAGATAATAAACACTATGTTTGATGTACCCATTAGTTAAATTTAGATGCTATTTCAGAGTTAAACCTAGTAAAAGATAGAAAGAAAATAACGGCGTTTTAACATTTATGGGGGGGGGGGGGGCGATGGGAGGTATTAAGGGTCAGTTCATGTCAAGATAAATGACGTCAAGCCATCTGGAGCACTTTGAAATTCCGTACTCCCATTTTCACATACGTGTCAACCAATTTATAAACCTTAATTAAAAGAAGAAGCACTGAAACAAAGTTTTCGTATAAATCATTTATAATATGTACTATCGAGCAATGGGATATGTGGTTTCCAATTTTACAAAATATACTTTGAACGCATTTTGTAAAAATAGCCATTAGTGTTCCCCCCACCCCAGCCTTGCAACCGCGCATCGTTGTTCACGCCCCTGAACTATATTTAAATCATAATGACCCACGCCCACCCACTTTTACATCACATATTTTTTTTTCACCAACCATTTAAGAAAAACAAAGGACAATAAGTCTTACGAAACGAAATTGCGATATGTATTTTTTCAAAGAATTTAATTTAGTGTAGTTATCGGGAATTTTATCGTATAATCCCCTTGAAAAACTGATTTTTAGGGGTTCGGGTTGAAAATTCGATACAATTGTTGTCATCTGCATTGAGTCTAAGTGCCAAGTTTCTGCTCCATAGCTTGACTGGAAAGTGGGCTATTGGGAAGAGGGCCAATGAGCCACCCGAAGATTATGCGACCCATACAGTCCGTCAGCCAGCCAGCAACAAACAAAAGCGCCTTAAATAAAATGAATTGTGTGCACCACCCACCCCAAATTATTTTTCATTGGTTGGGTTGCATCATCTATGCATAACCACTTATACCAATGTGAAATTTAAGTCGATCACATTAAATATTACATTGCTTTTATTTGGAAACCATTTAGATCTGATATTTTTAAGTTTAGATCCATTTTTTATTAAAGGAGATGCGAATCTGTATTATTGCATACCTTTCAATTATAAACAGACCAAACAAACATATAAACCCGCACGATCTTATCTACATGAAATTCTTGTGGCCAAGTTAAAAAAAAAATGACAATAAAACTTACCAATCCAAATGATGACCAGGAAGATTAATCTTAGGCTATGTTCAACAAACATGACAACATTTCCTTTGCAAATTCTGAAAAAGGATGAGAAAAAAAAAAAAAAACTGGGCAATGGCCCAAAAAAATCCGAAAAAAAAAAAAAAAAAACCCCCCCCCCCCCCAAACCCCCCCCCCCCCCCAAAAAAAACCGTATTAGTTGAGTGCACATCTAGAGTTATGAGGTATCCTCATGCAAAATTTCAACTTCATGAGGCGAGTTTTTTCTGAGATTCCGCAATTTGTACGTGAGTAGTATTTTGCTTATATATATGTGTATATATATATATATCGATCGCGCTAGTAGGCCTAAATAGGAGATTACTTTTTTGGAATTTTAACAGAGTAGAGATAATGTAATATGATGATTGAGATTGTTTTACAACACAGAATAGTTTAGCTATTGCATAACTCTTATGTGTGCGAGGACACACATGTAATTCCTTATTTAGTTGTGTCGGTACGTGTGTGTGGGCGTATGGGGGTTGAAGTGTGTTCGGCGGAGAGGCGGGAAACAAGCATCATGTTCGATTTCTTAACATAGGAAATTAATTAATCCTATACCTGTTACAATTTCAAACAATCTAATCAACAATCTACCATTAAAAATAGATTTATTTCTTCTCATTTCTCTTGAAAACTTTCATTTTTATATTATATTTTAAAAAAATCATGAAATTAACATTTGAAATTGGAAAACATAGTTTGGCCTACTGGCTAAGTGCTAAGGAGTTATTGAATTGTATTATTATTATTTTTTTTTTAATGTTTTTTTTTTTTTTTAATTTTCAGATAAAGTCATTTTTTTACAGCAACTGAAAGGGTTCACATTAAATGTTTGCATGATGTCCTAGGAAATGTGTCATAAAAAAGAACACATTGTTTTACTATTTTGACGCTTTTCAATTATTTAATTTTATTATTATTATTTTTTTTTTTATTTTTTTTTTTTTTTTAATTTTCAGATAAAGTCATTATTTTACAGCAACTGAAAGGGTTCACATTAAATGTTTGCATGATGTCCTAGGAAATGTGTCATAAAAAAGAACACATTGTTTTACTATTTTGACGCTTTTCAAGGGAAATTTTGGTAAAAAAATATAGGCTTAGTAATATGATAAAAATAAATATAAAGCACAATAAAAACATAGGGGCCATCAATTAATGACTTAACTCTATTACTATGGCAAATTTTTTACTCTCCAACCAAATTATCAAAAAAAAGTTAAATCCACTCCGTTGTGACGTCAAGCTCTGCGTGGCCTCCCCCCCCACCCTCCCCCCTTATCAGAAATAAATCGATCATTAAACTTGTAAAGCAGGACCCGCTCAGTAATAATAGTGGTTATCATAAAATGTGAAAAGGGGGCCTCCATTAATAACTTCAACAAAATAGGGCGGAGAAGGTTTGAAAATGTTTGACAGTAAATGTTGACAAGGAGGTGGGAGGGGGGTTTAGGGAGAGTTTAGATTAGTTGACGTCAACAATCATGGTTTCTCTAATAAAATTTTAATCTTAAAAATTGAATGGTTATTACATTATTTTAAAAAATCTATTAGTGTAAATAGTCATATAATTTTTTTTGTTTAAGCCTTTAACAATATACAATTTATTTAATGTGTGTCTGTGCACCGCAGATGGCTGGTCCGAATGTTAGCACACTTTGTTAGTGCAAGAGAAGTCAAAAGTTTGCCTTTCTTCACCTGTAGATTATGTTGCAGGCAAGGAAAGAGTTCAAGTGCCATTTGCATTTAAGATAAATTATATTGAGAGCGTAGGAATACGATATTTTGAGAATTAGGTGAATGTAAAGTGAGTAACAATGACAATATCGCTGCTTGAAAAGATTTGCATAATCTGTAACGTATATTTTGCATCACAAGCATGTTCAACAGCACAGACAATTCCCTCTTGGGCATTAGAAATTAGCACCTACTCCTCAACAAAAATGGATTCGACCAATGCGAGTAGCTGCAAGGAGATAGAAGGAGCTTATGGCAATTATTTTTCTCAAGCCAACAATGCTTCTATTTTAAGTGCTGAATGGTTACATGAAGATGATAATTCAGCTACTATAGACTATGCCCATCAGGGGCGTCATGTCATGTTTTTTTTCAGGGGAGGGGGCAAAGCCAAAACTTGGCCGCTTGTTAAGTTGTTTATTGCATAGCAATTTAAATAAAACTTGCAAATTAGAGGGTGGGGACCCCTGCCCTACCCAAATGATGTCCCTGATGCCCAGTGTTACGACATAACAAACCTGGCTACTTCTAGGGAAGATGATAGGATATAGAAACTATACTATAATCGTCAGCTTTACCGACAATAATCATATTTATACCACAAACAATGATATTTAGTCTTTCCCAACCTTTTAATTGATTCTGCATTTTAAAATTTAAGTGTACAAACTTTTTAACTTGATGATTAACAAGCTAAAGATGTAATGAAATGTTTTTCCTACAATTTTGTGTCATTAAAATAGATCATCACAACGTAAAATGTATTTATAAATTTATTTATAATTGAATTTCTTTTTCTTTGCGCGGGGGGGGGGGG
>CAXITT010000198.1:515085-528545 GCA_964033795.1 Lymnaea stagnalis
GGCAAGCCCATGGTGGAGTCCTTGAACGCATCAGACAGCATTGCGGAATACATAATACTGAAGAGTGTGGGAGCAAGAACACAACCCTGTTTTACACCGTTTGTGACGGGGAATGCTGGAGATGATTGACCGTTGTCCTGTACTCGGGCCATCATACCATCATGCAGCTGACGGATGATGTTTGTGAACTTGTCTGGGCATCCGTATTTCTTCATGATTTTCCACAAGCCAGCTCTATTGACCCTGTCAAAGGCCTTATTCAAGTCGATAAATGTAGTATATAGGTCTGTATTTTGTTCCTGGCATTTCTCTTGAAGCTGTCTAGCAGCAAACACCATAGCGATGGTTCCGCGTTTTTTGCGGAAACCGCATTGACTTTCGGGTAGGAGACCTAGCTCCAGATATGAATTCAGGCGGTTCAGAAGGGCTCGGGCCTTGATACAATCTTACGGAGTGCGTTTTTTTTTAAAGCGATAGCGCCAACATTATGGAACAGTTTGCCTCAATCTTTGAGGGGAATTGTAAATGATTAAAAATCAGTTACGAAACAATTAAAAACTTTTTTGTTTCAATAGATTTCGGAAGACAAGAGCGCAGTGAGCTTGCTAAAGTTGCACGGATACCAGTGCAATATAAATATCAAATCAAACAATCCTAAATTTATTTAAATCTGGGTGGGGAAGGGGTTGGTTACTTTGCCCCAGGCAGCACAAGATACGTCTCAAAAGAAAGGAATGAATTTGACAAATAATTAGCCTTTTTAGGAACATACATTTCAGAGGTAGGAAACAGGATGTGCACATTTTCATGTGCATGACAATATATTTAAATCATATGATATTACATTTGGGAAAAAAAGAGATGTTACATCCTCTTTTTAAAAATATGTGTAAGTTCAATTGGCTCAAGGCAGAACCAGATAATTCTCAGAATAAAGGAATGATTTTGATAAATAATAATTTTTTTTTTGGTAAATACATGCCGGGGGTAGGAAATAAGATGTGTACATTTTTACGGGGATGACAATATAGTTAACTCCTATGGTTTTACATTTGTGAAAAAGAGATGTCACATTCTCTTTTAACAAATATGGGTATGTTCATTTTGCCAAAGGCAGCACAAAATACATCTCAAAATAAAGGAATGATTTTAATAAATAATTAATTTTCTTGGGTAAATACATGTCGGAGGTAGGAAATTGGATGTATACATTTTCACGTGGATGACAACATAGTTAACTCCTATAGTAAACTCCTATGGTATTATATATGTGAAAAAAGAGATTTTACTCTCTCCTTTTACAAATATACGTATGTTTACAATTAAGAAGATCAACAGTGTTAACAAATCTTGGGTACATTTATATAGTATAACCATGAATATCAAAACCCAATCATTTTACACTATTGAAGTTTTTTTTTGTTGTTTTTTTGTTTTTTTTTTTCTAAAGGGAAGGGTTAATATTTAATTTACTTTCAAAAAATTAAAATACGTTTTTGTTTTTACTTTGCAAAAAGTAAAGAGATTTGTATTTTATGATATTAAACATTTGAATTTTAAAAAACAAGACTAAATCTGTTATAGACGTTAAAAGGGGTTGCGCGATTCTTCTTTAGATAAAAGAATTCTTTGTTTTACGATTTTCTGATAATATATTTTTTTTTTTTAAATCTGTTTAAATTTTTGCTGAAGATATAAATATATGTCGAATTCCTAAAACATAAAATATTTTATATCATATATATAGTTTTTGGTGTAAATTTAAGGCAAGTTTTTTAAAACAATTTTTAGAGAAAAAAAGTTTTAATTCAAGGCCACGAAAAGAGGTAAATCTAAAGGATTTCTATAACATAATAATTCTCCCTCAATTAACTTCTTTAGTGACAAAAGTGATATAATTAGTAATAATTTAGACTGTGTAACTTAAGGTCATGTTCAGAGGGGGGGAAGTAGTTTAGGAGCGTGAAAAGGAGTATGGTAGGCCTATAATATATAGCAGATAATGTCTTCTCAAAATGTAATGATGTTAGAAACGTAAATATTATTACATTTTTAAAGTTATGAATTATGAAGAGTTTTTGCAATAGCAGTTAGAAATTATCGTATAGGATCTACCATTATTATCCCGATAATATCGGGTTATTTAATCTAGTATACATAAAAAACACGCTTTGATCTATGTGTAACGTTTTAGTCAAGGTTTAGACTTAAAACGGCCATTTGCATCATCATCATATATCCAAAGAAATCTAGCTTCTTATCAATGCAAAGTGTTTTAGTATAGATCGACAACAAACATATTAATTTATCAGCCAATACCTAGTATCTGTTAAGTATTCAGACATAATAAAGTGATATAAAACTTACGTTCTAATAAAAAAGTATATAAAAAAATATTCTGTTTATTTGAATGCGCCAAAAATAAAATGTGTATATTTTAATATAGAAGAATTTATAACTTGAATTCTGATTTGATAATACTTCGCCGTTCCGTATATTTTATTAGTTTAAATATGATAAATGCTAAAAATAAAAAAAAATTATAAAAAATAAAAAATGTGGTGGGGGTTTGTGGAAAGTGGATGCGGATTTTTTTTTTTTTTTTCTTAAACATCTTGTTAAATGTGTAATACATATTTCAACAGTTTAAGTTTGGAAAGGAATTATTAACATTCGTATAATTTGTATAAATCAATCAGCTAAAAACTAAAAATATTTTTTTAAAAATGAATTTGATTAGGCACTGTGCCCTGATACAGGGACGAAGCTTGGATTAGTGACAATTGGTGTTGTCCCTTTCCACAAAAATAAGTTTGCAGTTGGCCGAACACGCCACCGTCATGGATAAGAAAAAGTGCGGTCCAGGCACCCCCCACCCCATTTGTACCCCCTTATTTCGCTGATAAACTAATAATGGTGTTAAAGAGAAAGAAAATAGTTTATGAATAATTACGAAAATCTCCTTGAAAATAACTACAATAAATATTATATGAAGGAAGTGTCAGTATAACAAAAATATATCTTTGAACTGTTACAACGACAAATATTCATCCAAAGGTTCTGTTATCAAACCACTTTATATTGTAATATCCTGGTAATCAGTTGAAAATACAACAAATACTTAGGCACATTTTCTATTTTTTTTAGTTTAATAAGTTGAGATACTTTAGATTCTTTATTATTATTATTAGTGGTCTTATATAGCACGGTACCCTAGCCTATAAACAGTAGGTACTTTAGTAGATGGGAAGTTTACACAATGGTGTCGCCAATATTGAGTGACCTATAACTAGGATATTAATAAATATTTATAGATAGCCAAACATTAAAGCAATTCGTAAATCTCCTATCTACTAAAGTTGCTTGACAAAACATGAATTCAAGTAAAGTACGTTTTAGAAATCTGAATTGTGCTTCACCGCTACAGCCCATGACACGTCACTGCACACTTTTTATTTCACGCCCATGAACTATATTAAATATGTTGATGTTCCAACCACTTTTAAACCCAATTTGAAGCCCAAAAGAGCAAGCTTAGATTCCCTCCCCGCGGTGCGGAAGATTATTCCGAACACANGATCGGAATAGCAGGCCACCCTATGAACTTACCTTGACCCCCACCCTCCCCCAAAGAATGACTAGATGGTCATAATCGATGTTGACGGAGTGACAACACACCAAAATTAATTACAACATACTTAAATTGAGACTATTTAATTTTACCCCAAAAAAATTTTACACACTAAAAGCAGTTGTCTTATCATTTTAAAAAATCATTTATCGTACCAGTAATTATCGGGAATTATATTTTGGGCGCTTTCTGGAACGAAGCCATGTCCCATACCCAAATATACGTCACCAAATATAAAGGATATAGCAAAAAGCTTCGATAAAAATCTGAGTACCAAATTCGATGAATAGGAAACAGACTGGTTGTTAGGTAGCTGCCGGAAATGGAAGCAGTCTACCAGAAGCGTAATATATATAAGAGAATTGTCTGATAACGTCAAATAAATGTTCTTTTTTAAGAAAGAAAATGCTAATTTTTAAAGTAGATTTAGTTGATGGTCATACCACGTTAGCTTACATTGTAAAACTTAGATACTTAAATGTCTCTAATTGCTCTATACAGGGATTTTTTATCTGCAGTTTAGTGAGTTCCTTGCCGCGATCCATAATTGATTAGTTTCTGTCATTCAATCCGTTTACGCGTCCATGCATCATAATCACACATTAACTAAACACAATTCCCTTTTCCAGGGGCGATGTAAAATTTAATTTTTAAAAACATAAATATATAAATATATAACAGGTTGTGCAATGAATCAAACACATGTATAAAATTGCTTGCTCTAACTAGAAAAGATAATACAAATTCCACCACAATGTTCCCACACCAAGAACCCGACAGCCGCAAAAAAAGCGTTCATTAACTAAACTTACACAAAAGACACATCGCGCACGAATTAAACATAACATGAATATCCATACTTGTCATATTACCATGATGAATTCCAGATCTAACTCCCGGATTTAACCAGAATCATTCCAACAAACTCTACGCTCATAATTTTATTTCAATGCATGACATAAACATTTGCGAAAGACAAATAATACAATTTATAGCAACGTGATTCAACCTTGCCTCAGTAAGGCATATGTGATATTTAATTAATTTAATTAACTGCTGAGCACTCCTGTTTCTGATTGTAACATCATTTTTATTAAACAATAAAAAGTTCATTAACCCCCCACTTCAGAAATCAGAAGGTCTTTAACTTCGTCCTCCTTGATGACTTTGTAAAACTAACTGAGATTAGCCCATTCACAATATTTATATGCACGTTAAAGCATTGACTTATCACAAACTCACCTCTAATACTCTTGCATAATTATCTCACCACAATGTAAGCAGCCTTTTTACCAAGTAAGTCAAGCACCTTAGCAATTTATTAGGGTGGTATTAACGCCTATCTAACAAAATTAAGTTGAAATCCTCAGTACTTTTAGCAGATTTATAAGCAAAGTGATTTTGTTTTCTTTCCTCCATTTAAATTTGACTTGGGATAAGTTTTATTGCAGTAGAAGTAAGTGCTATAGGGCGTAAGATGTTATTGCAAGCTATTTTATTTGTCTTTAGAAATTGGTATAATTTCTAACGTCTTTAAAACCCTTTGTATGGTATGAATTTCATAATATTTATAAATATGTCATGAAAATTGTAGAAGAGCTGTTCTGAGCAGATTTTAACAAGCCGGCAACTAAGATTGTCTGGCCCCGAAGCCATGTCTACAGTCACTTGTTTAAATAATGACATTAAAATAGCACGAATTTAAAGAGCATTAAATATATATATATATATATATATATATATTCTGCTTCAAGTGAAACCACATAATTACATCCGCTAAGTAAACAACATGAGCAGCCATTCACTTATTTTAAGTTATACTTAAAGGTCTTTTTTTTTTTAAGACAGGCCCGTGAAAGTGCATGAATAAAAATTATTATCTTGGAATGTTTATTTCTCTATTGATTTTACACCAGGGCTTCTTAATACATATTTTAATGTTTAAAATATAGGTGCAATTAATTGTGTTAAGAGAGAAGCTATTTCATCGTTAGCAACAAGTGTATTTTTTTCTACATCTCCTATACTACCTAAAAATATTTTAAATGGCGCTAAATCGGATTTAAACAAATCATTCATCTAAAGCAGTACATTGTGTATACATACACATATTTCATTTTAAATATATATATATATATGTATATATTTATATGTATATATATATATATATACATATAAATGAAATTGTGTTTGTTTGTTTGTGGGTTTGTTCCACATAGGCTTTTACATGGATTGATGGACCTTGGCAACACTTGGCACATATATCCATTATTATCCGGAAAGAACTCTTAAGGGGTTATGAACTTTTTATAACATTCGGTTTTGGGCCGGGGGGCCCGAATTCGTTTTTTTCCTTATATGAGCTATATAAAAATAATTAGAAACAAATACTCCTACATGAGTAGATGGATCTTGACCAAACTTAGTACACATTTACTTCATTATCCATATACAAATACAGAAGTGTACTGAACTCACAATATCCATTTCACTGGGGCCGGGGGGCCCAGTTCATTTTTCCTTATATAAGCGTCCAAGCCTATTGAAATTTATATAAACACTATAGTTTCTCTGTGAATTGATGAACATAGGCCTAGCATTGTAGCAATAGCCTCATTGGCTGTTTTGATATATCGGTGGATTTAAACTAATAATATCCAATCTAGAATTTTCCAGAAACTTCCATAATTTTAAAAAGCTATATCTATGGCATTTTTAAGAAGATTTTAAGGGGGACAAATTTTAAATTTAATCTTTTTTATTTATCTGTATGATTTTATAAGGCACCCTAGCTCAGGTATAGCTATATCGGTACAGTTATGTTATGGAATGAGACCCCCGGGGTACCTCGATTATCTTACAAGAAAAAGGATTATAATTATGGCATTTGATGAAGATTTTTATCGCATTTGAAAAATAATTAGATAAGTAGTTTTTACACATATTTCCAGCAGGTTATTAAATTTAATCTAGAATGTTCCAGAAGGTTCTAAATTGTTCCAAAGGGATATATAGTGGGATCTAAGGGATTATTGAAATGTTAGTTAGTTCAATTCATTTTTATACTGTCTCAGAGTTTAATTTTCTCTCAGTAACACCGAGTATTCTTTTATATTCGGAAAATAAACAAAGGGGTTGGGATCGTATCATAATCTTTTTCCCAAAGGGATCAGAATTCCACCAGAAAACGGGATCCCACCGGGATCGGGATCCTAACCTTGAATGGATCAACCGGGATCGGGATCACAGTGGCAAATGGGACTTCGCCGAGATCGGTGTCAGAATGGGATCGGGTCCAAATGGGATCGCGGGTCACACCGGGTACAAAGGCTTTTATATATATATATAAATTATATATAAATTATATTTAAAAATAAAATTGAGAATCCGTCCGTCACAATATGATTGTGTATACTTTACAAAACGAAATCCCAAGGCCTGCGCTAAGTTCTTTTATGTGCATAATCAGCTTTCCTAGACAGCAAACCATCTCTTTCGATGATGGTATTATCATCAGTAAATTCATCATTTGAACTGTATTTATATTTTAAAAAAATTGGAAGACAAAGAGCTCTTTATTGAAATTATATTTCAAACCGTATAAAAAATAACAGAGCTAAAAGTAACTTGCTTTTTAAAAAAAGTATTCACAGAATTATTATTTAATTAATCAAAATGAAAAAAGAAAAAAAAAATGTAAATAAGAATTATACAAACATATTTTAAAATCACAAATTTTCTTAAGCTCAAAAATTTTAATTGGGGCCCAAAATTTCTTAAGATAACATATAATTGTGTGTAAACAAAATTATATAGCTATATACGTTATAGGAAGCCCCCTACTATCTAAAGAAATGACTGCATTTTGCTGTTTGTCAATTTCTATATGTGGATGAAAAGAAAGATGTTCTCAAAGTGCAATAGATACAAGAATGCCATGAAATACTGTAAACAAATAATAATACTAATTAAGGCTCTTCATAATACTATTGAAAACATTTACAAAAGCTTACAGCGAAACATTTCCTAAAGAATGCTTTGAAAGCATACATTATACCAATTGCTTATGGTCCTCAAATCAACATGTAAATAGCTCCATACAAGTGAGCTTAAAAATGCAACACATATTTGTTCGCGTTTCTAAGGACTACGACAGCCATGTTCTCACCGTAATAAATAAATAATAAATACATTTTAAAAATAAAAATAAAATAAATAACAACACCCTGCATCAGCAAGCTGCAGAAATAACTTACAAAGATGTTTACATTTCAGTGAAGGTACAGCATACCCAACCAATGGAAACAAATTATATAAATATTTGGTCAGCACCGTCTACCGATCAGTAACAACCAACCGAATTTCAAAGCAAATGTCACATTCTGAAGACTCCGCATGAGTTCCCGAAAGCGAAGTGGTCTTAGTGTTGTCACTAAAAGGCTGACGTTATATAGGGTAATCGTACTCTCCTATACGCATAAGAGACGTTGTTAATGTACAGCAGTTACTCTAGAAAATGAAACCTTTTCCACCTATTCTTTTTACGCAAACTTTTTGGCATAATCTGGCAGGAGAAAATTCCTGACACTGTTTCCTAAGACAGACCGAATATATCATTATCAACAGATATTGCCCTGCCTCATTTTCTGTCTCGGGTTGATCCTGTAGAATAGGCCAAAACATGCCAAAGTGTCCTCGTTTTATAGCCATTTTAATTGTTTCTATAGAATAGTAGTTACTATCCTAGTGTCTCATTTTTATTTTACTTAGTTTACATGTTTTTAATAATTGTAAAGCGCTTAGAGCTTTAAGGTAAGCGCTATATAAAAATGCCTGAATAAATAAATAAATATTGCATCTTTCAAAGAGACAAGCCAGGTTATTAGAACTGATGGCTTGAATGTCACACTGCATATTTCCTAAACAGCTGATGTCAGAGGGAATCTCTCAGCCGATGGGTAGAAAAATACGATTTAAAGCGTGTTAAAAAGATTTCTCAAATCAATGGACATCTATCTGAATTCATAGAAAACATTTGATATGGATCGTTCAAGCTGCCGAGGCAGAATCTCAGGGAGTAGAAACAACGACAGAGCCCAACAAAAGAGCACAGCAGGTAAAATTATAATTTCCTACAATTCAAATAGATCACCATAACACGGGTGTCGTCCGTGCTGGAAAGCTTTACGGACACACATGCACGGGCAAGGAAACATCGTACTCTTTTGAATATAGCCTTGATCTTCTAAATATTAGAAGGATGACGATAACAACGTGAATATTAGTTTGAAATAAATCTGCAATCCCTGAAATCTGCTTACATCGAAGAAAGGGATTATAGTGAAAAAAAAACAACAAAAAAAATTTATAAACCGTAATGACATTTTTTTTAAATAAATAAAATGTTTCCTATTTTAAATATAGCAGCACCGAAAATAAAATGAGGGTCCTATAAAATTGCCTAAAACAGATTTGAAGGCAATAATACATGAAAACTTATAACCCGTTACAAATAATGTGAGACAAATTCCTTCCAGCCAAGAACCAATAACCAAAAGTAAGACCATCGGTGAACGCTCCTTCTCCTTCCATGCGTCCACGTTCTGGAACCAGCTCCCCTTCCATATCCGTCATTGTAAAACCGCGTCCACTTTTAAAAAGTCCCTTAAAACCCATCTGTTTAGGTCCGCCTGTGACCTGTGATGAACCCTCCTTGCCCTGCCTCATTTTCTGTCTCGGGTTAATCCTGTAGTATAGGCCGAAAAGTGACAAAGTGTCCTCGTTTTATAGCCATTTTAATTGTTTCTATAGTATAGTCGTTACTATCCTAATGTCTCATTTTTATTTTACTTAGTTTACATGTTTTTAATAATTGTAAAGCCCTTAGAGCTTTAAGGTAAGCGCTATATACAAATGCTTAAATAAATACATAAATTGAATATGATTAAAATTACAAAGCTTAAAGGTGTTTGTGGCAATGGATGGCTCTAATGTTATTTTGTCCCTAACTACACTGTGGCAACAAGCTCCTTCTTTTCTGATGAGTTTAATAACCAATCTGTAATGTAGAAAAAGCTTGCTATCCTCTCCTCCTTCGCAAGGTCAGCCTTGTGCCACGAAGTCAAAGAGACTTGATTTTCGCTTTTTCTGAGGCCATTGTGCGCAGCCGACAATTCGGGTCCCCTTTGTTTCGCTGGTTAATGTAAGATAATACTGGGCTTTTGTCCTTCTGCATCTTAATCACCAAGCTCTGCGACACGGGTTTAAGTTTCCATCACGATGAGTGATTCCTGGGTATGAGCATATTGGCTTGTAAGTCTCTGGAGTTTGTCCAGTATGCCTACGACGAACAACCATGGGCGCCCGCAGAAATTTTTCTAGGGGGGGGAGCAAAAAATCGATTAATTGTCCAGGGGGGAGGCACAATTTTTTTAGTAATGTTTTAATGTAGTTTTAATTTACTGTAGCGTATTTGTATGGTGAACGAACGGACAGGACATCAGCTTGGTTACTTTATCTTTATTTTCTCTTTACTTTAATACATTTTGCCCCTACCTGCGGGCGCCCATGCAAACAACTATGTTGTTCTCCACTAATTTTATCGTTTGATAGAGAATTTAATAAGTTTTATTAAAAGAACATGCACGTGTTATCAAGTTAGTTCATTTGCGTAAATAGCTTGTATATTTTCTATTTTTAATAAAATCTAGAATGTATAGTGTTACCATGGTTTATGTGGTGAATACGTTGAATATTTCAGCGTTGTCAATCTCTACTGAAAAAAAACCATATATATAAAAGAGAAAAAAAATAATCAATTGATTTTGTTTAAAAGAGGAACAACGAAACAAATTAATTATTTTCCTCAATTTCCAAATGAATAATACTTACTAAAATTTAAAAAAAAAAAAAAGAATTAATTCATGAAAACTAATACGATATACTTGTTTAGCATCAGGTTGGTAAATTATAGACTTACCAATTTGTTGCTTATGAAAGGAAACAAATCTAAAAACGAAAAAAAAATTCATTAAAAATTTCTATCTACCAATTATTAATCGATTGGTCTGATCAATAAATCCAGCTACTCAAATGTTCACCCATTCATACCTTTAATCATCCGTCAATACTTCAGTCTGTCTGTATGTCCATACACATGATCTATTTATGTATTAAAATATCAATCAACCGTTTAGCAATCCTTCCTTCCATCAATCCATCCTTATATTATATTGATTAATTTATCTTTGAGATTTCCGCATGGTATTCTATTGATTATTGCTTTAAATATTGTTGGCATACATTTAACTATTTAATTTTTTATTAGATATGAAAATATAAATGTAGCACTCCCCACAATTTTACATTACATATTTTTATCTTTAAAGATCAAATTAAATAGGAACTGTTTTATTATATTTTAAATGTTTACCTATGCGTGATGCAGCAGCGTAGCAATATAATCAACACTGAAACTAAAATTTTATGGCATTAAATACATAACTGTTTTATATATATTTAATGTTCAAATTTATTAATTATATATTTTTCAAATGATGCTAATTAAGCTTAATATATTTGTAGTAAGCAATACAATGAAAAAAAATTGTATAAAAATGTTAAAAATAGATATATAATTATTCACAAGTAATTACCTGCTGTAACACAAATTGTTGTAAGATAAACAGCTAAATAAACGCTTTCTTTAATATGATTTTGAACTGGAGGAACTAAGACAAAATAGAGAAATAGCATTAACATAGATTCTAACTCAAAGGTTAGACTTAATGCACGACCCTGAATATAAATAACTGTCTCGATTAAAGCTGAAGTTACATTTGTAATGGATGTCAAAAGAATTGAAATCAATGCTAATTGTTGGTTTCAACTGTTTGACATATTTATATCGTATAGCATTTACAAATCGAGACATTTACTTTTAAAAAAAAACGATCATTGGAACTTTTATTCACAAAACCAATTTAAGTGTAGACTTTAATAAACATCTATACATCCTCTTTGGCAACGCTGTTGGTTAACTGGCCTAAATATTTATTAGTTATTAGTTACTCAAAGACTGTATGGTGCAGTAAGCGATTTCTGCCACATTAATGTTTCTCCCACTTTAACTTCCGCTTGCTTGGTCAATGCTAACTCTTTTGGAAATATGGCTTCACCTAAATTCAATTGAATGCAGACACTCACGCTATAACACTCGCTATTGTTGTACTGTTACATCCACTTCATGTGACATGATGTGATCGTTAAAAATAAAATGTTTGTTAGTTGTTCCCCCTTTTATTAACAATGATCGATTTTTGGTGCACAAGAAAAAATATTCTTGTGTCCACACCACTTCATGATCAATCAAATCAATCCCAATACTAAAGTTGACAATGGCAGTATAGATGTCCTAAAGTCTTTAAAGGGAGCACCTAGGACATATACTGCTATTTCGTAGATACTTTTTCTTAGACAGATGTCAATGCGGAAAGAGAACAAGGAACTAAAAAATCATTGACAACGTCTCGTTTTTCTTGGCACACATGGCTACATGTAACATAGTTTTTACTTAGTTTATTGGACAAAAATATTTACAAAAACGTTTTAATTATTTTTACGAACTCAATTTTTTTGACGAGAATTTCCCATCTGTGCTCTGGGATTTGGAAGAGGTGGTTAAAAATGTAATTAAAGTTTTCTAGTAAAATACCAATTTGACTAACATTTTTTTTTAAAAAAAGCATTAAATACTTACATGAAGAATTCGTGCTAGCAATATATGCTTTGGTTGTAGAATCATATGTTAAAGTTGACTCGTTATCACAGCTCTTATTATTGTTGGGTAGTTCGCAACGACATCCAACTTGTGATACGTGTATTAAATCATCAGGACATTGTTGATTGTATGATACTATGTCTCCTCCTTAAGTTGGTGAAACCAATTTTTCAAGTAAAATGGAAAACTCAAGTTTCATTTTTACAGATGTAACTTTGAAATATCTCTCATTCCTTTGAAAATTTAATTTTCCACACCCTACCTCAAAAAAAAATAAATAATAATGTCTATTGTCATTTTTATATTTTAACTATTTGTCTCTTACAACTTCCAGCTTTATAGATGGCTATATAGTTTTTTTAATTCTTTAATCTCTCCAAATTATGTCCACAAACCTCTAACAAATTAACCCTCGCTTATACACCACATGCCCATACACTTAATCTTCTACATAGTCCGTTCACACAACATCATTAATTAAGGACTACGATTTATTCATAGTACGTGTATCTAGCAAAAATAAAATAAACAAACAGAGAGACAAAATAGTGTAACAAACATATTGATCAATATATCCAGCTACTCAAATTTTCACCCATTCATACCTTTAACCATCTGTCAATACACAATATGAGACCGGCGGATTACTTACTTAAATTAGTTTTAAAACACATTGAAGTTCCCATCCGTTGAATGTTGAAGATTGTTTCTGTGACATTTGGATATAACGTAACAAGAATACCACGTTTATTTTCCTTGAATTTTGAAATCGGTAAACTTAATGTGCAATTAATTGAGTAGTAAAGTTTATCATTATACGTCACTTCTGCTGTGCTGGAGTTGCTATTGTATGATTCCTGTAATGAAGTCAAGAAACATGTTTTTGTCAAGAATATATATTACGTTTAAATTAAGGTATAAACGTTTTTATTTATATAATCATCAATTCTAAGGGGTAAAACTTAAAGATGAACCTTTAAAATAAATGTATATAAATATATATATATATATATATATATATATATATATATGTATGATATGTATTTATAA
>CAXITT010000198.1:528604-583335 GCA_964033795.1 Lymnaea stagnalis
TATATATATATATATATATATATATATTATATATATATATATATATATATATATATATAGATATATATATATATAGATATATATATAGATATATATATAGATATATATATAGATATATATATATATATATATATAGATAGATATATATATATATAGATAGATAGAGAGAGAGAGAGAGAGAGAGAGAGAGAGAGAGAGAGAGAGAGAGAGAGAGAGAGAGAGAGAGAGAGAGAGAGAGAGAGAGAGAGAGAGAGAGAGAGAGAGAGAGAGAAAGAGAGCGTGCGAGAGAGAGAGAGAGAGAGAGAAAACAGATAACCACGCTTTCCTGAAAAAAAGAAACACTTTAATGATAATAAAAACTTTTGTTAAATGGTTATACTTTTTTAAAAATTCCAAAACTTGTATTCATTTATATTAAATTAAATTTTATCCGGAAATATATAATATATTTATATAATAGTAGTTAAGTAAAAACTAAATGTGTTAATGAAATGAGAATCAGCTTAAAGCTAGAGATGAAGGTGAAAATCTGTAATATGTTACTTTTCTGAAATTGAAGGTGTATAGAAAAATAAGTGTTTTTTTTCATTTTAAATAGGCAACATGTCTTATAAATAATTATAAAAAAAATTGTAAGCCAGCATGATAAAATTGGATTATATGATAAATATTTAGACCCCATAAAAAAGCTCACAAAAAAAAAAATAAGGCATCCCCATCTATTTATGTAAAGCAATATCCAAAAGAAATATTTTGTCGTACTGTTAACATTTTTGAAAATATATTGGTGGGAATGTACAAGTCCTTTTGACACATAAAGATATTATTAAAAAAGAGTTTAATTGTCATATTAAAAGAATTTGTTATTAACAAATTGAAAATTATTAACAGTTTTAAAAGAACTTACGTCTGTGGAAAATATGCAAACAGGTGATGGGTAAATCATGGGAGAAAAGACGTGTATGTAGAGCTCGTCATTCCTTGTCTCATTGGCCCAAGTTACATTTTGAGCTTTTACTAAGATATTGCACAAAGGAATAATTCTTTAATGATGGTAGTGAAAAAAATACAATATATTTATACTTTTGTACAGTTAATTTATGAAAATATTTATAATTGTAAAGGAAAATGTGGCAAGAAATCATTAAATGGCTTTAAAAACTTTGCTGATAAAAAAAAAAAATCACAACTTACTTTAGTTTAAAATTGTATTTAATAGTTCAAAATTATTTTTCATTAACATTTTTCATTTTTTTTTTTTTTTTTTTTTATTTTTATTTTATTTTTTTTTTTAATTTTTTTTTTTTTTTTTTTTTTTTTTGTAACTTTAATTTAGACTCTTAAACCTATCATTAGGGGATTCCAAAGCAGCCTTGAAAATCTTCATTAATCATGATATGATAATATTCTACTAGCAGAGGCGATTATTTCGGTGGTATTAACTTTACTTTTATTTAATGTCATTTTAAAAAAAATATATATATATATATAAATCGAATTGTAGTTTTTAATCGCCACAGCTTTGGTTTTTTTGGGGAAAAAAGTTGCCTACCTTGGTCTAAAAATATTATTAAAAAAAATGATACGTTTCACAACGTTCGGACCTAAAATAAATTTACATTTAGCACAATGTTATCATGAAATTAAAAAAAAAATGTTATCTTACACGCTACGCACAGGAATAACGTTAACTATAAAAGCCTGAAATCTTTCATTAAACTTTCATGACCGAACTAGAAGCAGCGCAAAATCATGAATTTAAACAAAAATTGTTCCGTTTATATAAGAAAAAAAAAACCCAAGAAAGTGATCTATAGGTACGGTTATTTCTGTGACCCAAACTGCGCTTTTTCCAACGTACAGAATTCTAGGAACACATCTATCAAAACATAGTTCACAAATTCTTCATAATTACGACATCACACCAGATACAACACACTATATCCCATTAATATATTTAGGATAGGGAAGGTACATCAAACATGCAGCCCTTTGCAAGTAAATTCACGTCTTGAAAAACGGATGCTGCAGTTTAGTCATTTAGCAGTAAAAATTGCAGTTATTATAATTTAAACTGGATAAAGGTGCAACGGATTATTGACTGCAGCGATTCTGATCAAAAATAAAATTAAAAGAATTTTAAAGGAAAAAAAAATCTAATACAAAAATAAAGAAAAAAAAAAGATAGTTATAGGAATAATTAAATACAAAAATATCGTACCAAACGTCCTTAATTTGCACACAATTTGAGACCTTTGAATGCTTGATTGATTAGCTGTATTAGTAATCGTTAAATCCTTGCAGCTATCAGCTCTGGTTACTTTGTAAATCAGTACAACAATGTGTGAACTATTTACAGTAGTGTTGAAGATATCATTGTTGATGTTGTTGCACGTCATATTATTACATATTTGTATAGTATTATTGTAGCTGATTTTATACTGATCCCTGGAGTGAAACGTCATAAAATCTGCTGTATAATTGGTGTCTTCTTCAGCTGCTTCACAAGAGCTTATATTGATATTCGTATCTATTTTTTTTAATGAAGAAGGCACATAATAATCTGATGCCATTCAAATGAATATAAAATGAATTAATCATTTTTTTTCAAAAACATTTATGTATATATAGTATAAAAACACCTATAAATGTCTAGATTATTAATTTTTTGGAGTATTCAAAATGAAAATTATAATCTTATTTTCTTAAATATGTATTTATTTTAAGAAAAAAAAGATGAACAAATTAGCATCCATTGGGCATCAAGTCAATACTTATTTTTAAAATATATATAAAGATGGAATGAATAATCTAATCTAAACATGTACTTACCACAATTTGTGAAATCCACACAATAAACTGAAATCATTGACATGATAAAATACTTTCTTTTTAAATTCATTTTTGTCTCAGATAGTTTTTTTTTGTAAATAAATTCCTTGATTTTTATAAACTGCTTTTGATGTTGTTTTTTTTTTGTTTTTTTGTTTTGTTTTTCTAAGCTTTTATTTACACGAGATGGTTATATAGTTTTTGAAATTCATTTGTTAAAGTTTTCTTTAAATCCACTAAACTCTGAAAATGTTATGTTCCCAAAGGTAAAAATGTATATATTTAAATTTTATGTAACAAGGTAATGCAGCTGGAAATATTTACTCTAGGGTAAAATCTTTAAATACCGTATATAACTTAATTGTACTCAACAATATATTGTATATATATCTATATCTATATCAATCTATATATATCTATCTCTCTCTCTCTATATATATATACCTGTATATTTTTAATCAACTAACTAGCTCTTTAAAAAAAAACGACAATCAACATCTAATTATTTTCTTAATTTTCATATGGGCATCATGCATACACATATAATCAATAAACACGTGTAATACAGAAAATGTTAGAGTAGGTTTAAAAAGAAAAAAAGAACTATTTTCTGAAATATACTATTAAAATCACTTTTTACATTGCAATCATGTAGCCTATAAAAACATCCAACATTTTATCCATTGAAATAAACTGAAACAATACATTTCAATTGTTTGATTCTTTAAAATGTGTTTAATACACTAATAGGCCAGGCAAAAGTTTAATTATGTTGCACACTTTCAAGTGGGGTATGGGATGAAAGGATTGGTTGGGTGCGTCATACAGCTTTGTCTCTTTAGTCATACTTCATGAACGTCACAGTTAACAATGTTACAAACAAAGCTTTGTTGCGTTTGAAGATGCTGTCCTTATTTTTAATTGGTTAACTTTAAATACTTGCACACTTCAATTGTTTTCACACTGATGTTATATCCGGATGATTAGAAATTCAACAGCCTTTCACTGTGGTAATGATTGTACAGAAAACTATGGGATTAAAAAAATGGAACTGAAATACAGTATAAACATCTTTAAGAAAGTATTACTAGTTACTCATTCATCCTTATAAGGGGCAAAGTTACTCAAAGGAAGTCACAATTAAACAAAAGGCTAGAGTTGTTGCCAATTTGTAAAATTCTAAGTGGGAATGAAAATAGTAGAAGTTTTTTAAAAATAATTTTCAAATTGTTTTACTTTTCATGTAACTTTTTCTACTAAAAATTGTTCAGATATAAACAATCCCTTATACAATTAAATTATATTGTAATTGTGTAAATATAAAATTGTAAATATCGTATAAAATATTTATTAAACTTACATTATTTTATAATATATTTAGAGCAATTTTAATGGTAAAATTAAAAAAATTATTAATAAAGGAAATTAATTTAGTGAGAAAAAACCGAATCATGTATTGTGGACTCTGTCTTTTATAACTAAGCATATACTGTTTGAGAAGGACATTATTTTTAATTAAAAGCATTTTGTTTTTAATGAAACAACTACATGAACAAACTAAGTCACGATTTGATATAATCAGATGAACCCAAGACCAACAACCATGACTAATGATGTACGTTTCCTTAATACGTGTAGTGATTTCATTTTTAAATGTTTGATATTTAAAAAAAAATAGTGCATTCATTTGTTAATGATGTTTTCTGTGTCGGAAATGTGTCGTCAATGTGACGGTAAATACTGGCTATCATAACAGAAGACGCTATTGAACATATGCCGCTAAAATAAATTTAATGTGTATTACTAATAAGTTTCAGTGAATATTCGTGCAAAATGGGAGCGAGGAACTCGCCACCCCGGACACAATTGTATGGTCTCCAACCCAAAAGTAATCTCTACTTAATTACAGGCTTATACTTATAAGGAATAGGAAGGTGGCGGGGACAGGGAGTCAAATGCTTGAAATTTTAAATATTATTTTCTTTTATAATTCGTTATTTTAATAAAGCAATGTAATGTGAAATAAAATAATAATTTAAAAAAAAACAAATATTTTCATATTTGAACAAAGCAGAGCAAGCCAATATAGCGTCGAAGGCATTTAAAGATTGAAGTATTTTGATCATATCAAAAAGTCACCTTTTTAATAGTTTAAAAATAAAAAGAGGCTAAAAATATACAACCAGGGCAAGGGAAACCCCCATTTACGTCAGCATCTCTTCTGTCCCACCCAACTTAAGTTTAGAAACTTGATATACTAAATGGTCATATGCTTTAAAATACATGTTTTTCAAATTGAATTTTTAAAAATAAAACTTTGGGGAGAATTTAAATGAGCCCCCTCAATGGGCGGTACAACATTTCCAAAATGAAAGGCTGTTGAATTTCTAAAATTCCGGATATAACATCAGTGTGAAAACAATTGAAGTGTGCAAGCGTATGCCCTTCCCTGCACTTTTTATCTGTATCGTAATGTGTGGCATTTTCGGCAAAATCAAACGAAAATAAAGGGATTACAAACACACGGCATACTTTTATTTGACATAAACTTTGTATATCTCCGCAAAGTTATAAATAGTCCATTTGTCAAACCAAAATAAAAAAATAGAAATAAATGCATTTTAATGCAGGACTCAAAAGTCTGCATAACTTTACTAACATTTTCACGACTCACCATAGTTTCACCCATATCTAAGACATTTGAAACAATAATTTTCCTTACGCTTAAAGCAATCATTATTTAACAGGGAATAACTCGTGTTAATTAATTTATTAATAACAAAAAATACACGTTTCATATGTTGTTGTTTCTTTTGCATGTTTTACCTCACACGAGAACAATGCTGAATCTGAGTTTGCTAGGTTTTAAACCAAGAAACCTAGTGTGTACGATCGGCTGTGATGGATGATACTCTAATTTAGATCAGGGAACTCTTAATAATACTTTTACTAGCAACAAACATATCCTTTATAACAAAAGCCTCCTTCAGTTTGTTCTTTGCTTAATGGTTAATAAAATCAGGATTTATTATCATAGTCATTTAACCTAGTTATAATGTATCGGAGTAAAAATTGGGTTTGTATTAAAGTCAAATCCATCAGACTCCATGAATAAAAAGTTTTAATTTCACTTCCTGTATATCTACTACATTCAATAAACCAAGTGATGTTGATCTTTTTTTTTATTTTTTATTAAATCAGGAGATCATACCCTCTAAACGTAGCTGGAAGGATTGAAATTAACCTCATGTATTCTTTAAATTTTTGTATAATAGTGTCCTATGAATTGACATAAACTTCACTGAATTAAAGTCACCTATTGGATTTTCCATTATTTCTTTAACTGTGGACATTGTAGCTTCAAGAATGTGGAGTCCACAAACCCCTCCCCTCCCGCTTTTCAAAACGAATTGTCAGTTTTTTGTTTTGTTTTTTTCTTACTTATCTAGTATTTCTGCGTTTACAATTATTGGAATGAACTTGTCTTGATATAACGACCTAAAAATTTTTTAGAGATCTAAAAAAAATTTTTTAAAAATATAAACTAATATAATCCATATAAAAAAAAGTAGCCCACCACCAAGATGTTTTCAAAGTTTAAAAAAAAAAAAAAGAAACTTATTAGAGTGATAAAAATTCAATAAAAAATAAGTGCAGTAATTTGATGTAATTTAAACTATATTTATTAAATTACCAAATAAAACTGATCTTGTCTGAAAATATTATTATTATAAGTTGTTTTTTTCAGCCGCAATCCCACTGAATACCGCACGAGAACCCAATTGAAATCGAAACGTATGGGTTGAGAACTAGGTCTTTATTGTTTCGAATTAAATGCTACTTGAGTTCAGCTTCATTGTTGGATTCTTTAAATGGAAAAGGAAACGAAAACAACTAACTTTTAAATTTATATTATGTTTTTTAAAGTATTCCATTGTTCACCCTAACATGTCGTTGAACTTTTTTAAAACGCGATTCCTTGAAAGTAATAAATTAAATATTACTGCCTAGTTAAAGAAAAAAAGTAAACATTCAAGGAACAATGCAGGTGCTTAATACAGTTGAAATCAAAAGCATTAAAAGAAATCCTTTGAATATTTATAATGAAAGAAATTGGATATTTTTGGCTGAGACGAATTATCTTCTAAAAGTTATTTTCAAAAAAAAAAAAAAGTAACATTAACATAAGAGATAGAATTACAATACATGAAACTTTAACTCACTTTTTCATTGTATGAATCATATTGATGAACCATTTCAATAGAATCGTCATCTGCCATGATATGTAGGCTGATTGCTTAATCATTCTCATCAATTGGTGTGATGTAGTGTTCTCACATTATCTGGCCTGTAATTTTGTAGCTCAATGGTATAGCTTGAAGCGGGCATCTTTCTATTATTAGATCAAGCAGCTTCTGAGAACAAAAACCCATTTTAAACAAAAAAAAACAAATAAATACATTTGCTCACATTGCATGCATGTAAATACAAATCAATTACACATCTAGATGTTTTTTTTCTGAAATAAATTTAATTTGATCAATAATCATTTTTTTTCAAAACTATCTATATTTTGTAAATACTTTTTTTTAAAAAAGAATATAATGCATGTTTGTTTTACCATCATAATTCTGAAAACCATGCTTCGCAACTTTGCATCAGGTTGTACACTGCGAATAATATGTATATTTTCATCTAATACAATAATAATACACACTATTTAAAATAACACAATAAATAATGCAGCGCTTTTACCTGTAGCTAAGACAATATTATTACTCAAAATAAAATCTTAAAGATTTAAAAACCCTTATACAGCTTGTATTTACAATGTTAATTTATTGAAAGGCTCAATAATATCACCTCTTAATTTTATAAAAACTATAAAAATTACGAGCGCATGGTTATCCAACAATTAGTGCAGTTGTTATTGACAATGACATCATAAACCAACTGTAGTTGTAACCTATTCAAAATACATTAATTTTTCTGATCAGCTCAATGCAACAGACACTTCAGTGATATTATATTTGCAATCATAAAAAAAAAAAAAAATGTATCAAGAGAACTCGTTTCCACATGATAATTTCCTTTAAAAAGTTAGTGGAAAGACCAATTTCTAAGACTTAATTGCTCATTGCGCTTTTTTGAAAATTAGCAATGAAAAGATAAAATTACAAATTCATTGTATTTATTTGCTTCTTTTTTTTTTTAAAGTTTCCCAGACGTTTGTTATTTTGTGGTAAAATCCTTAATCACAAGTTTGACCCATTTTCTTATCTCGAATTTAGCTGAATTTGTACACTTATCCATTCCCAGTGATAATACAACCAATCTTGGTCAGTAGGTCACCAGTGACCACAACTTCCCTTGACTGACAGATATGAACATCTCAGAAACTGAAAATGTTCGGGGCATCAAGTTTTCATTACAGTGTGTCATTTGCAAGGTTACTTGTTTCCGATAACACTCAAGAATGACCGCATTTTTACCAAAGAACATTCAACACTGACTTTTCTACCTCTTGCTATATAAATGTACAAAATAAAACAATATATAGAAATAGTTGATGCTCACTTTAGCATACGACGGTGTAAGAATAGGATTGGAAAACAGTGAGTAAGAAATTCGGTAGTGATGAGACCCGCATGTCTTCACATTGATAAGGCCCGCTGCCCACAGGCTTTTACCCCTAGCCCCACGTGATAGGCAACATTAGGCTGGGCCTAGCATTCAAAACAATGGCATTGTGCATGAACAGTGGAAATTAACATGGTTACCTTGACCGGGAACCAGCTGAAACAATGCACTGATTCTGGTCAAGCGTCCCAAGCCAAGCATAAGAAAAAGAAGAGCACGCTTGGCTGTGCTCAGCATAAAAGGACCCCGCCCCCTCATCATTTAGCGCCCTCTTTCGCCCTTAGTTTAGCAGTAGATTATGGCTGGTATAATTATTTTTTGAAGTTTTTATATCCATAATTTGCTAGGTTATTATTGTTAATTTTCATGTGTTTGTAGAAATGTAGTTTTGTTAAAAATATTAGGATTATAGTTAATGTTAGATAATGGTTAATTAATAATAATGTGATGTTATTTTAATTCTTAGTCATGTCGTATGAGTTTTATTTGTTATTCTTATTTCTAGCCAGTTAGTTGGAAGCTAGTAGAGCTGGCACCAGTTTAGTTAATTTGAGTCACAGTATAGTTGAGCTCATTTAAAGTTATAATATAGATGAGATGAAGTTAGTATAGTTCAGTACAGTTGAGTTAATGGAGTCAATGTTTAGGGTAAGACTAACGCTGACACCCTATTAAAAGAACCAGTTGGAGATTATGCATACTAGAGTAGCAGAGACTCCACCAGAAGCCGGTTGCTGTGTATATGTGTACACACCAACCATAAGAGTGTGTTACACATATACATTTCACGTCGTAAGTGTGACCAGATACTGACCAGTGACCAGAGAAAGAGGGCAAAACCAACAAGACTGCTGTATGCGTGTGTTGGGATCTACCTGCCCACAGAGGACAAGATCACCAGTCGGAACATAGTATCTAATCATATTGGGCAGTATATCTCGTTATGCTTTATATGTGTATAGTATGTAATGTGTATTTAGATAATTCCGTTTATAATTAAATATTTTTTGTGGATTGAACGACCTGTGTTTCTTATTAGTGTGATAGGATTAAAAGAAGTGAGAGTGAGTGAGCGTGCCAGTGAATGTTAGAGGGTGTGTGGAGTGAGATTAGTTTACAGCACTTAATTAGGAAATATAATCATACCCTAGACATAGCTCTAGTGGCCTAGTGGCCGTAATAATCTAACGTAAAGTAAAAGAGAAGACCTATAAAAACACATTAAAACAACGTAAAAAGTAATAGGGAGTCAATTAGAAAGAATTTAATCCTTCATGAAAGATAACGTTGTGAATATGTGTTTTAATGGAGATGACAGATAGTGAGTCGAAAGATCTAACTCAAGAAAAAGCAAGATAACTTAATTTTTACTATGGCTTCTTCATGTTGGGGAAGGTAAAGCTGGAGACACAGCAGAACTACCTCCTCAATTAATTTGTTGAAGATTTTTACCAAAGCTTTTAAATATTTCTATATTTCCGAGAGAGTGTACGTCGAGGCAGCGTCAGTGGAATATTTAGTAAAGAATTCTTAGCACAAAGCTAGTTGATGTGCTTGCCATAGATCCTGGAAGTTGACAAATTCCCCAAATTCACAAATGATAGCGAAGAGTTGTCTCATGTGTACGTGCTTCTTAGTTTGTGTAGCTCCATAAAGATTGTCGTGCACAATCTTGTCATCGTTCATAAGATCTAACTCATGACTTGCTGCTTTAAATGACGTGCAAGCTTGTCCATGTATGGTTCTAAGCTAATGGAATGTTGTAGCTCAGGGAAAACATGTTAAAAGGGTGCGTAAGTAGTAGCGTTCAGAATCTTGAATAGAGACGATTGGCATTCTACCTATAACTTAAGTTGTTACGAGCTCGTCGCTTCTATACACTTGCCTTGGAATAGAAAGAAAATATTGAGGAATGTCTATATATTGGAGTGATTTAACATGAGTATCCAACTTATTTAGCTCACACCATGCCATTAGCATATTTTCTCTCTTCTTCTTCTTCTATATCTTAAGGGCCCACGATCAATTTATTGATCATTTTGGCTCCTATGCATGTAGATGGGATTTGCAATGTTTCTGTTACTGGTGGTGATGAGGAAATTATGCACTAGGGGTTTGAAGGCTTGAGGCAATAGACACAAATGCGTCTAGTGTTGTCGCCTCAACTGTTCCTTTTGAAAGATGGTTCCAGTCCCTGATTGTCTTGGGCAGGAATGAGCAGCTCCTATACTGGCTTCTTGCTGGTATGAGCCTGAATTGCCTGTCATGGCCTCGTCGCTGTCTATGGGGGAGAGGGACGAGTTTCTGTTTAATACTGGAACAGTGGACCAGCCCATTATTTATCTTGTACATCATGGAGAGCCTGGATTGTCGTCGTCGTTTCTCCAATGGTGACCAGCCTAGTGTTTCTAGCATGCTGCCAACACTAGAGGTATTCCTGTAGCGGTTTAGGACAAAGCGTGCTGCTCGTCGCTGGACCGCCTCCAACCTGTCAATGCTCTTCTGGGTAAATGGGTCCCAGACTGAAGATGCATAATCTAAAATCGGACGGATAAAGGCTTTATATGCTCTTTCTTTCACACAGGAGTTGCCAATCTTTAGATTTCGCCTTAAGAACCCCAAGGCTTGGTTTGCTTGGTTACATACATTGTTAATATGCTCGTCCCAGCGGACCTCTCTTTGAATGGTAACACCCAGGTACTTTACGGAGGAAACTTGCTCAAGAATATGGCCGTGCAGTTTGTATTGGTAGTGTAGAGGAGTACAACTTCTAGAGATTGATAGTGTCTGGCACTTGGCAGGGTGAAATTCCATGTCCCAGCTCATCTCCCACTCAGCTAACAGATTGAGATCCTGTTGTAGCTGGTCCTGGTCAGATCTGTTGGCGATCGTCCTATACACTGCTGTGTCATCTGCAAACAGTCTTGCCTGTGATGTCAGTTTCTCCGGTAGGTCATTAATGTATGCTAGGAACAAACAGGGGCCCAGGACTGATCCCTGGGGGACCCCTGACTTCACATTGACAAAGGAGGAGCTTGTACCGCCCACCACTACTGCTTGGCGTCGGTGGCTGAGGAAGCTAGAGATCCATGTTTTAGTGGTGCCTTGAATCCCATATATCTGGAGTTTGTGTAGAAGCAAACTATGATTCACCCGGTCAAATGCTTTTGCGAAGTCCATTACTAGCACGTCAGTCTGCTTGTGGTTCTCCAGATTGGTCATCAAGTCTTCTACAAATTCGAGAAGCTGGGTCTCACATGACCTATTGACTCGGAAGCCATGTTGACAGTCATTGAGTATATTTTTGCTTTCAAGATGCTTCATGACAGAGCTTACGATTATGTGCTCCAACAATTTGCAGACGACGCTAGTGAGGGATATCGGACGATAGTTGGCAGGGTCGGAATGCTCCCCTTTCTTGTAAATTGGAGTGACATGCGCTGTTCTCCAGTCTGCTGGAACATTTCCTGTGCATAGTGACGATTGGAAGAGGATTGTCAGTGCAGGAGCGATTTCTTTGGCTAATTCTTTGAGCACTCGTGGTTTAATGTTGTCAGGACCACATGCTTTGTAAGGGTTAATGGTATTGAGGAGGGCAAACACACCTTGTTCTGATATTTGGATTCCCCTCTTTGATTCCCCTCTTTAAATTCCATGAGTTTTTTTATTCTCTTTTAGGTCATCTCACTAAATTGGATACCATAAAAAGAGTATCTATTTAATACATAACATGTTTTTTATTTAATTGTTTGGAAATGAAAGGAAATTCATACTTTTAAATTGTGCTTGAAAATGAATGTGTGATTTCTTACAATCATGATTGAAGCGAGAAAATGATTTAACATTTTAACAATTCAACATATATATAAGAATGAGCTAGTCACATAACCCTAAAGGGATATACTTTTTAAGTACGTACGGATTCCTAAAAAAATCATCGTTATTTTCTATTATTTTACGGAAATCGAATAAATTTAAATGTGCAACAAAATTTTTTAATCCGCTTTTATTTTATTAAAAGTTAAAGTACTATTATTCTAAATTACAATTACATTTAAAGTATCAAACAAGACATTGTGTTAAGAATTTTATCCGAATGTAAAAGTTAAAAAAAAATTATTAATTTAAATATTATGATCTAAGAATTGCATCATAATCACATTTATCGGAAAATACAAAAAAAATCTGTTTATCTAAGTGCGTATTTTAGTGCGTGCTTAGTATTGCGAAATGAAAATAAAATTTATTTGATCTAAATAATTACACACATGACGTCATTGCGCGATTGCCTATTTCAACCACAGTTCCAAGTTTCTTTGATTTTTATAACCGCGCGTAACAAAACTGATAATATATTTTCTCTTTCTTAAAAGAAAATTTAATAAAAGTAATAGATGGCCTTAGAGATCGATCGAATTTCGGCTTCCGTATCCGCCGAAAGAGAAAAGTTTACTTTCGGTTTTTTTTCGGTTTTGGACAAAATTGACTAGACTTTCGGCCTTTCGGCCGAAAGTGACTGAGGTTTTCGATCATCTAATGCTCAGCAAAAGCCATATTTAACAAAAAAAACTAAGCAACATTTAAGAACAAGCTAAACGATCTTTAAGAACAAATGAAGCGATCGTTGAAATAAATAAACAGATCTTTAAAAACAAATAAAGCGATCTTTAAGAACAAATTAAGTGATCTTTGAGAACAAACTAAACGATATTGAACAACAAACTAAGCAACATTATATTAAAAACTAAACCATCTTTAAAACAAACTAAGCGATCTTTAAGAGCGAATTAAATGATCTTTAAGAACAAAGCAAATGATCTTTAATAGTAAACTAAATGATTTACAAGAATAAACTAAGCGATCTTTAACAGAAAACTATATGTTCTTTTGGAACAAACTAAAAGATCTTTACGAACAAACTAATCGATCTTAAGAAACAAAATCAATTATCAATAAGAAAAAAACTAAGCGAACTTTATGAAAAAAATTAAGCGATCTTCAAGAACAAAATAAGCGATCTCTAAGAACAAACTAAAATATTTTAAAGAAAAAACTAAAAGATCTATATAAACAAACTAAATCATCTTTAAGAACAAACTGAATGATCATTAAAAACAACTTCGCGATATTTAAGAACAAAATCAATGATCTTTAAGAAAAAACTTAGCGATCTTTATGAAAAAACTAAACGATCTTTTAATAACACAAACTAAGCGATCTTTTTTGAACAAACTAAATGATCTTAAATAACAAACTAAAAGATCTTTAAAAAAAACTGAGCGATATTTAAGAGCAAACTAAGCGATCTTAAAAAACAAAATAAACGATTTTTAACAACAACTAAGCGATCTTTATGAACAAACTAACCGATATTTAAGAACAAATAAAGCGATAATTAACAAAAAAAAAATGAAGGATCTTTAACACCAAGATGTTATATTAGATGTTTATTTATTAATATTCACGATTATCTCATTTTTTATAAAAAGAATGTATATATATTTCCCCCATCATTTTCAATGTATTCAGAATGTGGGAACTAATTTCAAAATATCTAAATATTTCATTTTTGGTTTCGGTTTCGGCTTGGGCCGAAAGTCATTTTAAACAATCGGCCAATTTTCGGCTTCGGCCGAAATCAAAAAATCACTTTCGGTCGGTCTCTAGATTGCTTTTTAAATTGATTACATTTTCTAAAGTTTTAATACAACTTTAGCTTTGTATTTTAAACATATTAAATACGTTTTTACTTGTTAATTTTAAGAATTATAATGTAGTAAAAAACTTAACCTTTACATATACTTTTAATACAAAAATGCAATTTAATGCAATCAGTGCGGCGAAACTATATATAAAAATAGAATTTACTAATGCACTTATCACTCAACCAAATAAGAACAAAGCATGTAAAGGTGCAATAAATGGTTTTTGTGTAATTAAGGGGGTTAAAATATCGTGGATGATTTTATTTCTTTCTTTGAAACTCTAGTTTTTTTTGTGTTTTTTTTTTTTGGAGGGGGGGGGGGCGGAAAGGGAGGAGGAAGTAATACGATAGTTTCATTTGCCCAAGGCTGCAAACGATGCGCCTCAAAAGGAATTGGACAAATAATTAAACTACTTAGGTACAAATATATCTGGGGTAAGAAGTAGGGCGTGTACAATTTTACGTGGATGACAATATTTTTAAAAGCAATGAAATTACAGATGTCAAAAATAAATTAATTATTTATTCTTATTTTACAAATTAAGACAATTAATGACGTTAACAAAACGTAATTATATTTACAAAATTAAAACCATGAATATCAAAATAAATCATTTTACACAATACTTCTTATTTTCGGTTTGAAGTAATCAAATGAAAATATTTTGACAATGCTAAATGTATTTCATACTTAATTTTTTAAAAAAATAATACATTTTAAGAATAAGGTTATTTATTCGAATCAATAGCTGTCGCGTTTCAGATGAAACTACTTAAAAGGAGAATCTCAAGAATGATTGGACTTTGGCCCATAAACACAAAGCTTTAAACTGTGATTAATGTAGGCAACTTCCGTAACCATGAAGTGATTCAATTTGTTCGACCTTGGATACCAACAAAAACTGTAACGTCCTTGTTAACAAGCTAGTCAGTTCGGAAATGAGTCTTTAAGTGATAATGAATGCTATAATTCAGAATAGAAGAAGTCAATGGAAATCTGAGGCAGAAACTAAATCCAATCTTGCTATTAATGAATTGTTAAACCTGTGTATTCCACTTTAAAATTAATAAATTAAATTTTTTTTTAAAAATCATTTTTTATTGAAAGAGACTATCTAGTTAAGGCAAAGAAACAAAAAACCAAATCAAAATCAATTTGAGTTACTACAGAACATAAACATATTTTTTTATGCAACCCTAAGGTCTCCAAAGATTTAAATGCTTGCCAAACCCCTATCTATATCTGCTGGGTAATCTAAAAATGCCTTCTATAATGCATATTTTTAATTCCAATTTTTTATGATTATTAGAATGACTGCAATGTTTCCGAGCTTCATATTCATTAAAGAAATATTTTAAAAGCGTGAATCTTTAAACACCCTACATTTTTTTTTTATTGTATTTAGCTTTTTTTCTACCCTAAAGTATAAAACTGATCATATTTTAGTTATCACAAAAATTTGTAATTGAGATATTTATTATTTAACAGAAACACTTAGAGTTAATTCAATGTTAAAAACTCAAAATCGTTTGTTCTCAGTCTATTTAAACAAGAGACTTGAAGCCAATGCCTTTAACAATTAATTTAAATTGCCGGTTTTTATAATTATCATAACTGAAAACTGTTAAGTTGATAAAGGTTTTAGCCCTGTCTGCTTACTGTTTTGATATTTTTATGTTGAATATAAATTTATTTAAAATGTAATTTAAAAAAATGTTATAGCGTTTGAATGAAAATGAGAGTATTTTCTATACTTAGGAACGGTCATAGCATAAATAAACTGACTGTTATTCTAAAATATTTTATCTCTTGAAAAACAGCTAAAAGCTTCAATCTTGGAGTATTCAGAAATGCATCTGTGCATCTCGAAGCCATGATTGTCAGAATAACAATTCATGTTGCCGCGACTCACAGTTTGACATGCGCCCCCACCCCCCCCCCCACCCCAAACAACATTTCCAAAAATTCCTGACGTCGCTCACAGCCAATCGAAAACTGCATCTTGACAAGCATCTGTGCATCCCGAAGCCATGATTGTCAGAATAACCATTCATGTTGCCGCGACTCACAGTTTGACATGCGCCCCCACCCCCCCCCCCACCCCAAACAACATTTCCAAAAATTCCTGACGTCGCTCACAGCCAATCGAAAACTGCATCTTGACACTTGTGTTCCTCAAAAAACAGAGTCAAGAAGCCTAGATTGATTAAACTGAAAGAATTCTTAATTTAAACAATAAAATAATGAACTTAAATGTAATAGATTCTCACATGAAATGTTTCAGTTATATTTTATGTTACAGAGTAAATTGTTACATTTTTTGTGTAACAACTAACTGTCAGTGGTAGCACTCCATCCAAGGGTAACCTCTTAAGCCATGCTGTTAGCCGGTTTCAAAAACAGGGGGGGGGGTGGTCGCAGTTGTCCTTAATATATCTATCATTACCAACATTTTCAAGATCTGCCGTGACTCAAGAGCTTGACACTATTTAATTTAATTTCATTCCAGTTGTTTTCACCCAGGGGTATGCTTTTGGAACCCGCCTAGTGTCGCCTCTCTAAACAATACACACCAAATATATCCAAACATATAAAATGTACAGAAATGTCCTTTTTTTAAAATTAATAATTTTTAAAACTTTAAATAACTTCAAGATGTTTAATTTTTGGAATTAAAGATTAAAAAATGTGCTGAGACTGTCACTTTGCTTCTACAGTTTAAAGATCTAGGTTTCCGAAGGTTCCAGAGCGGCTATTGGGTTTCAGATACGTAACGTGTATTAAGTTTTTCATCTTTCTAAATTAAACGTTAAACAACAGTAGATTTGCTTTGTAATGCAGATGTCCCTTGAATTTGTGGTTATACAAAATACTTAATTTGTATTTTTTTTTACTTTGTTGTAATCATATTTTAAACAATCTAATTTGACCCATTTATTTTCCTTTTCAATCATGGGGCGTCATTAATATAGTATTTAACAAAGTCCAGTCAAAAAATTTCTGGTACGCAATACTATGCACACTGTCACAAAAAAGCACTGCTGAAATCAAAACGAAAAAAAAAATTATAACTACCTTTTGAAAACAACATTTAACATTTTTTTAAAGTTAATAATGAATACATTATTTACTAAAGGGGAAAAATAAAGATAAAACAATCACGTCGTAATTATCTATAATTTTTTTTAATGATATAAAAAGTTATGTTAAGAAAATATGTGGTATTGCGACGAATATCTTTAGATAAATTTTATTTTTTTTACGTATGGTGCCTTTTATAAAACTCTTCGGTCTACTTAAACAAACATAAAAATTCCAAATAAAGAAATGTAAGAAGAAAAATTAAGTATTTTAAAGAATTTTTCTTTAACTTAAAGTAGTACCAAAGGAGTAAATAGTAATAATCAAATTTATTTAAAATAACAGCTATATCTGTTAACTTTCCATTCTAAAATTTTTTTAATTTTTACATAAAATAAAGTAAGAAAGTTTGTTTATTACCTAATTAAAAAAAATATCCATAAGCGTGCCTATATTTGTACAACGATTTTGTAAGCTTTCGATGTTGAGTGTGACAAATCTATTTTCAGGCAAAATAAAATATATATAAGCACATCTGGTTTTTTTTATAACTGTCCTCCATTTATCAGCTGAAAGCGAAACATATTATTCACCATAAAAAAACATACCACACTTGCATACACCGCTTCCAGGGAAAGACATAACATGGTCTATTGAAGTGAAATGAATTCCGAAAAAAAAAAAACAACTGAATAAATGTCAATTTTAATGACTTTTATTTTTATTTTCATAAATTCTTCTGTTCACTGTATTAAATTACTTGTAGTTGGTACTATCTTTTCCCCATTTTGTTTGGCTCTTTTACACATACAAATACAAATGGAAACATCTATTAAGTTGGTTATTATTATACAGAATGATTTGAATCATTATAGTTTTCAGGAACTCTTTCATTAATTCAACTTCTAGACGAATTTGATTCTTTTTACGCTCAACTTTTTTAAAAAAAAGATCATAAACAGTGATTTTAAACGGACGAAAACTTTATTTGCAAAATAAGAAAACAGCATCATTAAAAAAAAGAGAAACAAATTATGTATGCTAGAATACGTCTAATGCATTTGATACATTTTTAATAAAACAATTCTATATTTAAATCACATCAATCTATTCACTATTTACAACAGTTTCATATAAGTGAAATGTTTGTATAGAGTCGTAACCTCCAGTGTTTGCATCATTTACATTTCCACTTGTCATATCAGGAGGTGTCATGTAATCATTTGGATCTTCTTCTTCATGTCGAATCTCAATGACATTATATTGATTAAATTCTCCTTCTCTTTGGATGCCATAACCTAGTTAAGATAAATAATAATGATAACAATAAAATAATATATAACTTTTTAAATATAAGAGTGTGTGGCTGTATTGTAAACAAATTATCATATATCAAGAAATTAATTCTGATTTTTTACGACTTAATAATATACTGTGTCGAATTTTACTTTTAATTCGCTACACCTTTGGCTATTTTTGAAAAAAAAAATCTCCCACCTTGGTGAAGGAATGATTATTCAATTCTGATACGTTTAACAGTTTAAGACATCAAGTACAATTGCAAGCCATACAAAGTTCCTATGTAAAAGGCAACGCTCTCTTGCATACCGCGCACACCGAAGACGTTCCCATAAACACTGACATAAAACATTCATGAAATTGTGTATGTGTTCATCTCTTATAAGGAAAAACAATTAATGTTGATATCCTGAAAAAAGGCTTTTCTCATGACCCGAAATTCGTTCCTTCCACCATACACAATCTCCGAAACACATCTATCTAAAAACAGTTCACAAATTCTTCATAGTAAACTACATGTCACCAATTTTCCCTCTAAGGTTGGTTGATTCGTGTGCAAAATCAAAAAATGTGTGCAAAGTTTTACAGCCTCAATATTTTTGTGTGCAACATTTAACAGCCCACAAACCCAAACTTACATGAAAATTTGCTGTGCGGTACTCAAATCTGCTGCGCGGTGTCTGTGAAATAGCTGCGCGGCAGTGCAGTCACGCAGCTTAAAGGGAACATTGCATGTCACCAATATTACAAAAAGACACTTTTAACTCTCCCCCATAGACAGCGACGAGGGCATGACAGTCTATTCCGGCTCATACCTGCAAGAAGACAGTATAGGAACTGCTCATTCCTGATCAAGACAATCAGGGACTGGAACAAGCTTTAAAAAGGTACAGTTGAGGCGACAACACTAGACACATTTGTGTCTATTGCCTCATGCCTTCAAACTCCAAAAAAATATAAGATATATGGAGTGTTGGATACATAAGTAGATGGATACATATAAAGATATATATTTAGTTATCTTCTTCTTCTTCTATATCTTAAGGGCCCACGATCAATGTATTGATCATTTTGTCTCCTATATTGTTATATTGTAGGGTGGAACAATATATATATGAAACATTGATAGATAAATTATAGATATATAGAGATATAGAAGAAAGATAGATAGATGAATAAATAAATAAATGGATAGATAGATAGATAGATAGATAGATAGATAGATAGATAGATAGATAGATAGATAGATAGATAGATAGATAGATAGATAGATAGATAGATAGATAGATAGATAGATAGATAGATAGATAGATAGATAGATAGATAGATAGATAGATAGATAGATAGATAGATAGACAGATAGATAGATAGATAGATAGATAGATAGATAGATAGATAGATAGATAGA
The DNA here is from genome assembly GCA_964033795.1 of Lymnaea stagnalis. Taxonomy (NCBI): domain Eukaryota; kingdom Metazoa; phylum Mollusca; class Gastropoda; family Lymnaeidae; genus Lymnaea; species Lymnaea stagnalis. The sequence goes on from CAXITT010000198.1 coordinate 548,570, forward strand.
TACATACAATTAAGAAACAAAAATGAAATTTTTGTAAACTACAATACATTTTATGGAGTGAGGTGGGTTTTTCTAAGCTATCTCATGCTAGAGACTAAATCAGAGACATTTGTGGAAATTTGAAACTTCTTCTATTTCGCAAAAGAAAACTTAAACGATCTCAAAATCGTATTTTGAGCGAAAAAAATAAATTAATTGAAAGGAATCTTGGATTGATTGAATTATTTTTTGTTTAATGTTGTTAATTAACTGAGTAAAGTACATTTCTTTTTAAAATAATAAATAGAAACGAAATATGTCGACATAGAATTTTATTAAGACTAACTTAAAAGTGACTAAATATAAACAGGCAATTCAGGCTCATACCAGCAAGAAGCCAGTATAGGAGCTGCTCATTCCTGCCCAAGACAATCAGGGACTGGAACAATCTTTCAAAAGGAACGGTTGAGGCGACAACACTAGATACATTTGTGTCTATTGCCTCAAGCCTTCAAACCCCTAGTGCATGATTCCATCACAAAGTGGCACTGGAAATCTGTGAAATTTCCTCATCAACACCAGGAACAGAAACATTGCAAATCCCATCTACATGCATAGGAGCCAAAATGATCAATAAATTGATCGTGGGCCCTTAAGATATAGAAGAAGAAGAAGACATGTGTTGATCCACGCCTTACGGGATATTTTCTTTTCCACTGTTAACAGTTGAACATATATGTCATTACAAATTGTATAGAAATAACAGGACAGTGTACGTTGACCTAAATTATAAAATTACATTTCACTTACGTGTGTTAACACTTTTATTCTTTCTGTAAGTCCTCGAATTATCACTAGCCTGTTAGCCCTTTAGCCAAAGAATTCATAACAAATTATGTGACATAAATTTATTGTTAAAAGAAGACATGTAAGTTCAGAAACGAGTATGTGGTGACTCATTTACTTAAAATGGTTAGCTGTTTTATTATCTAATGCTTATTCAAGAAATATAATTTCCACAATTACAAGAAACTTTCAACAAAACAAGATGTTTCATCAATGAAATACATACGTACTTTACTAATGACATGCTAAGAAAACACATCTATACTTGATTGCGTTTAACAATAGAAAATCGTTCACTCATATAATAAATGGGGCAACGCCGTGTTTTCATGTAATTGAATAATTTACTTCACGGTTTCAAATTGATTTTGGTTTAGAGTTTTGATGCTAAAATCAAATATTTCAAAATTATTGACAAGGAAATAAACAAGGTTGTTATATAAACACATTAGCTATATTTAGATGTTATTTAAAAGCTTAACATTGAAGAATTTTTTTTTTCAAAATAACGGCGTTTTAACTAAGTTTATTTGGGCCGAGGGGGGGGGGATAGTATAGATATGTTTATGTCAAGATTATAAGCGGGGCTTAATTTTATTATAATTACTTTATTATCTATTAATGACGTCACGCCATCTTGAGTGACTTTAATATACTTCCACCCACTTTCACATATATTTCACACGATGTATAAACCTTAAAATATATTGCCAAACAACTGAAAGCCACATTTAAAGTTTTTCCTTATTTTCATTTCTTCATAATTGCATCAGAAATTATAACAATGTGAATTATAATTTAATAACATTAAATATTGCATTGTTTTAACTTAGATAACATTTGAAATTTCATATTTTGAAGCAAAGATTCATTTTTTTTTAAAGAAATGAGAATCTGTTTTATAGCATACCTTTTAAGTTCAACGAAAGCAACCAAAATATTTAAAACCAACCACCTTACACGTAAGAATTTCTTGTAGCCCTGTTAAGAAAAAAGGATTATGCAACTTACCAATCGAAATAATTACTAGGAAAACTTGCATCAGGTTATGTTCAACAAACATGATAACATTTCCTTTGCAAGTCCTAAAAAGCGAAATAAACACATCTGGGGGGAAAAAAGACCAAACCAATAGCTTATTTGTTTAGTGCACATCTTATATATATATAGATGTATGTACGGACTACTTAAAAATTGAAGTTTACATTGTTTTGGCAGTTAAACAAAGCACAGTTAATTTAAAATGATTGTAGAGATTGTTTTAAACTACAGAAAAAGTTTAGCTATTGTATAACAGTTATAAGTGCGAGAACACAGATGTAATTCCTTATTTAGTTATGTCTGTATTGTTGTGTGGTAGAAGGCGTATGGAGGTTGGAGGCGTTTTGCCGTGACGCGGGAAATGTGCATGTTATATTTTTAAACGTATAAATTTAATTGATCCTTACTTGTTGTTTTTCTACCTTAAAAAATAGATCATTTTAAAACTAGATGTATGTTTAGGTATTTCCCTTAAAAACTCCCATTATGATATCATATATAAAATAAAAACTACCATACTGAAATCAACTGTTGAAATAGGAAAATATAGTTTGGCGTACTTATAAGAAATTATTTATTTAAGTTGTTGTTTTTTTAAACAAACTTTCAAATTATGTCAACTTTCTGCAACAACTTAAAGGAGTCACATTAAATGTTTGCAGGGTTACCATATTTAATGTGTCATCACAATAAAACATTGTTTCACTAAATTTAGGTAATAAAATAAGGGAATTTATGGGGGGTAAAAAATATGGGCAATGATATGATAAAGCACAATAAAAAAACAGGGGCCATCTATTGATGACGTAATGCTATGATGGTTTTATTTTTCAACCCCACCATCACAAAAAGTTGAATTTCCTCGAATGTGAAGTCAAGCTATTCGTGCCTCCCCCACCCCTCCCCCACACATTTAATCGATCATTAGGCTAGTGAAGCCGTCAACCAAAAAAATAATCGAAGGCCAAATAAAAAAAAAAAGATAATTAACAATGTTAAATAATAAAAATTAAATTTAAATGATCAACATTGGACCAATAATTGGTGTTGTAGTAAATTTTCGTAATATTTCCTAGATTGAAGTAAAGTTGCGTCAAATCAATTGATGTGACGTCACGTTTCATGAACGAGGTAATTTTTGGGTTAACGGTATGTGTTTTGTCAAGAGTTGTCTCACCCTAAGCGCCGTGACACCACTAGATTGAATGCCAAGACTTGACTTTGGATGAAAAGACCTATTAATTGTAGGAGTCGTATCGATGTAGGTTATAAAATTCCTGTTCTTTACTGAGCATTACTCGCGTCATAAACGATACCGCTAATAGGAAGTATATTGAAATGAAATTTTCAATTCATTTGTATAAAACTTAAACTTACACATTTCAAAAGAAAAGAAATTGACCTGGGGGAATCTCAGTGACCTATATACCGTGGAACACATCTTGGGCCTTACTGCTAAACCAAAATCAGTTCATTAGGAACCCTGCAACGTATATAACGTGAAACACATCGTTGGCCTTACCGCTAACCCAAAATCAGCATTTAACCCTCCCCGCATTAAAGATATGTGATACCTCCTCCCGAATGCATGACACACCATATGGATGGCCCCAATTTTCAAAATAAATATGAATATTAACATTTACATTTCACTCTTTACAGCTGATGGTACATTTTGGTCTTTTTAAATGTTTGTGCTTGGGTGTTTGTTGAATTTATTTGTCAGTCTTTATTTAACTTTTAACTATACAATTGCAATCTGAAATATAAATATTGATACATAAATTTAGGATATTCGTACTACTAAGGTCGATCTTACGACGAAATGTTACAATAATGTTTGAATGATATCAGGCATGTGCAAGATTTGAGTGTTTCATTGCAGTGAAATGCACTGCTACTAAAAAGCAATTGTAATCCCTAAAGAAAAAAAGGAAGAAAAAAAGAAGTAATTTCAAACGTGTCTAAACCTGCAGGAATTCGAAACTATACGAAAACATAAAACTACGTTTGAATGGATAAGAAATGGTCAACAAACCCAAATGATATCTATAATTACAGCTATTTTTAAAGATGGTGAACCAAATATATTTATTTTTTACGATTTTTCAACATGGCGCTAACGGTAAATCCAAATTCGACTATTACAATATATCGGGAAAAGCCAAGTGACAGAGTAATTTTCATGAAATGGGGGCATTTTGATGATATTAGATTAATGAACCATTGCTTCAATCTCACGAAATGTATGTTAGGTGTGATTTACATTCGTTAAGATACATAAGAATAACTATTGATTTAAAATGTTAAATATTTTTAACACATATTTTTTCGTTTAGATTTAGATTCCTTTAGATCTACATTGTAAAGTTGTGTACTGTCTAGAAAACTATAGATTTAACGACAAATTTTAATTAATTCGTCTAGGTAAGACGTCCTAAATTTAAATCACATAGAAAGTAAGCCTTAGGCGTTGCACGCTAAATACATATCTTGATGGTTTTATTATATTTTATAAATAGGAAAGCCATTAACTAAATCTTATTTAATTCCAAATTGATTATAGTTTTAATTTTATCTGTAAAAAAATTAGTTTCCCGTTTTTCAATAGACTAAGTGAAAACAAAATCTAAATGTGTATTTGGACCAATTTTGATTTTCGATATTTTTTTAACTCATATTTTACCCTCCTTATTTTAAACATTCGGTAGAGCGTATAATCAAGGACTAGGACCCGTAATTGCTCTACTTTCTGTTTGACATTATTACACATTCATTTAAATTTTAAAGGCAAATGTCTATTTTCGACGGCAATGTCGATAAGCCTACATGTGATAACCTGTAAGAGATAGGCTTACCCTTTTTAATCATGTAAATATGAATGTTTTTGTTGTTAACCGTGAAACATTAATGTTTACAAGCTATTTTATTAGCAAACATCAATAATAATAGCAGATTTTTAAATATCTAATTTAAGCTAATGTATTCAAATTATTTTAATGAATGATAATTATGAGTGTTTCATAATAATTATAAAATTGTGTTTTTGCATTCTATTTGAAATTTGCAGTTAAGGTTACAAAGCGGGTTCAATTTTATTGATTAAATAGTTATGTATGTATTTAAGTAAATTATTCTTAACACAAGAAATATTGTGATAAAGTCATATACATTGAGCAAAACCTGGGTGTCTACTTAGACACCACACTTTCTATGGAAAATCACATTAACATGTTTTGCAGGTGATTTTTCTAGAGTTACTCAGAATTAGTCATATCAGACCTTTCTTAACCTCTGATAAAACAAAGAAGCTGATGTCTGATATCACGCATCGACATACTGCAATGCTCTCATTGTGGGTCTTCCAGATACGCTCCTGGATATAATTCAAAAAGCACAGAAAATGCAGCTGGTATTGTTCTTCGAAAACGCAAATTTAACCATGCTATAAGACTTCTGAGAGACTTGCATTGGCTGCCGGTCCACGCTCGCACAGAGTACAAAATTGCAACTCTTCGCTAACGCTCCTAGCATGACCTGGCACGTCCTATCTAAAAGTGCCACTGATGCCTTATGTACCCACTAGACCACTCCGCTCATCTGATAGTGGCACACTCTCGATACCACGTGTTCGTCTTGAGACTTACGATGGGGGCACTTTCGCATTTGCTGGCCCAACAATTTGGAACAGCCTTCCTGTCACTCTCAGAAACAGTCAGGCACTGGATTCTTTCAAAACTGATTTGAAGACTTTTCTATTCCTAAAACACCTGCTAAGGTGATGTTGTCTATCTAGCTATTATCTAGCAGATGTATATTGGCCTGTATTGTTTATGGTTGCAAGGTATCAAAGACTTAGAAAGAGTAGTTTTTATAATTGTTCGGATAATAAAGAAGTAAGTCTTAGTTATTTGTTATCTAATACTCAGGACTTGTGTGATTCGGGATGCTAGGCTGTCAGCTCAGTGCGGAGTACCAGAGCGTAATTGTGCAAGTGCAAGTGTACTTCATAATCAACAAGTATACATTGTAGCAACAGTATTAGTCCCTAGACTTAACTGTTTAATACTGCAAAAGAACTGAAAATATTTTTGCACTGATCTCCGTTGTTAATACAAGGTGTAAATAATTTAATTTAGTTTTATTTTTTTTTAAATGTATATAATAATTAGTCATTTGTGTTTACATTTTTTTTAGAGAGTAAAGTAGCATTTAAAAGTTCAAGAAAAGAAAAATCATTTGAAGAATAAAGAATTAAATAATTTATTATACATTTACTTTTTTCATCAGTTACACGACCAAATAATAGATATTGCAATCACATCCGTCTATTATCGATTGCCAACACTTTCATACAGGTGCAATACTTCTATAGAATCGTAGCCTCCAGTGTTTGCTTGATTTCTATTCCCACTTGTCACATCAGGAGGTGTCATGTAGCCATCATTGGGATCTTCTCCTTGATTGTGAATCTCAATGACATTATATTGATTAAATTCTCTTTCTCTTTGGATAGTATAACCTTGAGAAATAACAATTTTAATAAAATGTAATAAAAATTGTATTCAAAGTGTTCAAAGCTATTTTGCACTATAACTTTCATATAAGGAAACATTATGTATAATATGTCCATAAAACTGCAAATTTAAAAGGCATGTTTAAGCGAATATTTTTAATTAAATACTCTCTATAAAACTTGAAAATAAAAGTGTGTAATCTACATAAATTGTGCCCATTAAAACATCATGTATTTCACCAATCTATGATTGTTTATTGTTCAATTTCAAAAACTCATTTTTTTTCCAAGATCAGAACGAAAATAGTACTTTTAATGTGTGTTTTAAAAGATGTCAAAAAATTTCCTACATTTCAGTATACCTGAGTAGAACCCAAAATCTCTTGAATAATACATAATAGCACACTTTTCGGCATTGCATATATTTAAAAGATTGATAGATATAGTAAGATAGATATAAAATATATAGATGGATCAATAGATATATAGTTAGGTAGGTAAAGCAGTAGGTAAGAAAGTTTGTAGGTAGATTTGATACGTGGATAGATAATTATAGATGAATGAATGTTGAGTTTTATTTTTATAAAGATAAAGATATTCATAACTAAATACAAACACACACACAAAAATATATATATATATATATATATAGAGAGAGATATACCCGGTACATATATATATATATATATATATATATATATATTAGATATAGTGTATATATATAGATAGATTTATAGATAGATTGATTTATAGGTATATATTTATATAGATAGATTAGATAGATAGATAGATAGATAGATAGATAGATAGATAGATAGATAGATAGATAGATAGATAGATAGATAGATAGATAGATAGATAGATAGATAGATAGATAGATAGATAGATAGATAAATAGATAGATGAAAGATAGATATGTTATTCAAATATTCATAAATGGTGTAATTTTACAAAGATAATGTTTTTGTATTTTTATTTAAATGCCAATTATTACAATCATCTTCCGACTAGGTGCTAAAAATTAAATTAATTATCATGAGAATCATCTCTACACTTACGTCTTTGCTTATAGCACAATGCAGCTATAATAAACCATGATATGACGATAATAACCGCTTCAATTATGATGATAAGGAAATTGAGGCTTGCACTTTTCTCAAAAAGCAGTTTTTCTTTAATATTTTCTGTGTTTGAATAAATGTAAATGAAATATTTTTAACACTTTGTTTCCAGAACGATCAAAAAGCAATCACTTTGTAATGAATTTTGGGTCTTCATTTCGTTTTATCTATATATTATATCCATCCATGTCTGCATTAAAAAAGTCCTAGTTTTCGGGGCCAAGCTAAGAAGCCCCAGGTGTGGATACCCCAGCAGAAGTAGTTACAAGGTGTTTACAGCCCAACTTCATCATGATCATAGGAAATTCTGAGTACTGATGATAAAACTCTTATTACTGAGAAGGACAAAATATCACAGGTTTGACTGAAACTTTTGACACCATGCTAAAAAGATAAAGCCTTACATCCTCCACATTTGACAATCTATCACGAAGTGGAAGACACTTCTGCACTAACCGATACTTAAAAAGATATATGGCTTTAATAATACGGCAAAACTCCTGATTGTGTCTCTTCCCATTTAAAATATACAAAAAAAGAGAGTACAACTTTGACTTACAGGCTCCAATTGCTTTTCTACGTTTATGGCATCAAGACACGGTTTCAATGGGACTTCAAAGATGCATCAATTGTACAGGTTTACACGCGTATAGGAAACCATAATTCTTGAGACAGCCAACGTGGCTTATCATTGATGAAAATTCATATGATTAGTATGACAATGCCATGATGTTACACAAACAAGAAATCGGGAAAATGGGGCTACGTTTAATCAATCATACCAAGATATAAATGGCGTTGAAAAAGATTGCGCCCCGGCTCCATCACTTTTCAGCTTCATTTATTCCACCAGAGTCGAAAGAGCGAGCATCTACCACGGGAATATTATGTTTTTGCTGATATTTTTTTACATAGAAAGGACTCGGCGAGGAAATCAAGACCTTTACTGTTAAATTTGGTAGATATTTTTTTCAGGCAGAATTAACATAAAATGTAGAATATATTATCTATCCGTTGAAAATAAAAAGTGTTCTTTATTAATCATGCGTTCCCTCCTTCTAGCATCAAATTAATGTTTAATTTTGGTTTTATCAGTGTACACTGATTCTTAATGCTTTAAATTAGATGTGGTAAATAGAATTGTTCAAAGAGTTTATAGAATTTTTTATATTTTTTTTCCCAAAGGCACATAGAAATAAATCCTTGGATCCAAATTGTAGCCTTTATATTAAAAAAGAACCTTATGGTAGAATAGCAAACTAAACATAAATTGGTTTTAAAAATTAAAATTATTTAAACATTCGTTAACAGCTTTACAAATGTAAATATAAAAAATGTAATTTAAAGTAATATTATCGCTGATAGCACTGGAGAGAGACTTTAAAAAATTACAAAATGGTCTGTTAACTGATCAAAACTTGTTTAGTAAGGAGAGAAAGAGAAAGAGAGAGAGAGAGAGAGAGAGAGAGAGAGAGAGAGAGAGAGATGGAGAGAGAGAGAGAGAGAGCGAGAGAGAGAGAGAGCGAGAGAAAGAGATAAAAACTATATATTACATAAAAATATATATATACAACAATATATATATATCAAATATATATATACGACATAAAGAGAGACATTAAAAAATAACAAAATGGTGTGTTAAATGATCAAAAATTGTTTAGAAAGGAGAGAAAGAGAAAGAGAGAGAGAGAGAGAGAGAGAGAGAGAGAGAGAGAGAGAGATGGAGAGAGAGAGAGAGAGAGAGCGAGAGAGAGAGAGAGCAAGGGAATGAGATAAAAATTATATATTTCATAAAAAAATTTAAATATGCCACTATTTAAATATCAAAAATAAATATACGACGTGTACAAAACAACTCTATCTTGTGGATAGCCACACTACATCACGTTGCATAAAATATTATTATTATGTTAAATTAACTTTATAAAGAAGAATTTCATGATATAATATTAAAGAAGCTAAACAGTAATCATTGCCTTCATTTGTCATTACAGAAACTATAAGATATTTTTTTTAAATTTTTTCAATTTATTAAAATAAGAGTAATAAATGTTAATATAAATTCATTTATTTTAATAAAAAATGGGATTTAACTAATATGTTCAATTATTAAAATGGAAAACAAATTGTTTAATTCAAGTTTTATTTAAATGTATATTTAATTCATTAAATCGCATGATGAAAAGAAGTATGTTAATTAAAAATTAAATTTTATATATAAAAGACATTATCTTACTTGATCCAATTTGTTTGTATATCGGATTTATATGATCTTCTCTTTTCGTATTATTTGTGTTGTTAGTCCTCTTAATGGTTTCCTTGATTGAATTATTACATTGACATTCATCTTCCTTTCTTGTATATTGAAAACAACTAGTCCAATTTAGTGTATTTTTATCTGTTTTAAGAAAAAAATAATATAATTTTTATTTAACTAAAATTTGTATGTAAATGTCTAACGTTCTCGGTCTGTCATCTCTCTCTCTCTCTCTCTCTCTCTCTCTCTCACGCTCTCTCTCTTCCTTTATTGTTTATATAGCCTATATATAGAATTTTTTTTTAAAAGTTCATTAATAAAATGTTGCTAACTTAAAGTAATTTGAAGGCACTCTGTCCTAACTGCAACCGCCAGAAGAGTAATGTTGGTTGTTCCGTTTGGATATAACTTAATCAAAACTGAATGTGTGCTGTCATTTAATTTAGAAATGGGTAAACTCAATGTGCAATTCATCATGTAAAGTGTATTTTCATTTGTTACTTCAGTAAAGCTTGAATTCTTGTCATAAGATTCCTATAATAAATAGGGAAGAAATGAACATATAAATATTTTTTTTCAAAATTTTTCAAGGGGTTTATAGTTTATATTTTTAATTAAATGTTCAATGCAAATGAAACAAATTCATACAATAAAATTTTATATTTTTGCTTATTTAAACCTCTTCTTTTGTAGTGAGTGATTGATAGGTAGAAAGATAAGAAAATATATTTTATATCAAATACGGAATAATATATAATAGGCTTACTCTTTATTTTGACACAAATTATATAAACTGATTCTAAAACTATATTTCTAAACAGTAATGAAATTTATATTGATTTATATGGTTTTTACTTACTATAAACTAAATGTATATATTTAAAATTTATCTCACTATTTTATAAAACAGATACAGAATGGAAAATTATGTTGTCATTAAAAATCCTCCATTAAAACACAGAAAGGCTTATTCGTGTATTTACGTAATGCAAACAGGATAAGGCGTTCACAATTACTTTTAGACTTTTATACACCAAGGCATAATAGTAATTTAAATTTATAAAGAGGAAAAACAAATATTGGATTTTAATTAGTTTTATAAGTTTAAACACGTAATTTTCCATGGACTTCCACGTAAAAGTTATGTTAGAGAGAGATGTTGATTTTATCTAAACCTAAGTTGTCGACACCTTATAAGATAACTAATATATATATAGGCGACCTGAAATGTTTCTTACCATTCGAAAAAAAATATTTAGCTGAACTCCCATTATCTTTGATGAGAACTCACAAATGGGGTATCTGGAAATCTCTGGTGTAAATATGTCTATAACGATTGTTTCGTTTATAATCTGAAGGTTTGTGATGACGTCTTGAGTTTTGACTTCAAGGTGGAGACAATAGTATTAGCATTGTGTTTATGGCAGAAACTTTCTTTTGCAATGATTTGAAAAAAAAATATTGTTAAGTTGACAATGTAAAAATATCTTAACGGAAGTTTGATTATGAAGTTTAAAATAAATACAATTTTGATAATGTGTACCTTGGGTCTGATTTGGTAAATGTAATTTTTTTAAAAATTACCTTACATCAATGCAATGTATATATAAATGAATATATACATATATATTGCATTAAATTACATATATTATATATATTAAATTAAATATGTATATATGCATATATATATATATATATATATATATATATATATATATATATATATATATATGTGTGTGTGTGTGTGTTTTAACGCTGATAATTGTATAACAGAAGCAACAAATATCTAAATAAACAAAATACACTTGCCGATGATTCTTAGAACACAATTTTAAAAAATATCTCACATAAATGCAATGTATATATAAATAAATATATACATATATATTTCATTAAATTACATATATTATATATATAAAATAAAATATGTATATATACATATATATATATATATATATATATATATATATATATATAGATATATATAAGTGTGTGTGTGTGTGTTTTAACGCTGATAATTGTATAACAGAAGCAACAAATAGCTAATTAAACAGAATACACTTGCCGATGATTCTTAGAACACATCTCTCTTGTATATACCCATACTTAGACTGTGTTATGCTCACTTCTCGCTCATCATCATATCTCGTTACGTTGTAAATCAAGACATACACATGCGAATCACGTACAGTCGTGTTGTAGATATTAGAATTGTTATTAGCACATGTTTTATTCTTACAAACTTGTAAGATATTTCTGTAACTAATTTTATAATCTCTATTATTGGAACTAGATATGCCAAAAGTTACTATGTGACTGTTTCCTTCAATGGCAGCTTCACACGATTCAATTTTAGGTTTATCACCTGAAATTTGTAAAAAAAATATAATGTTAGCGTCTTGTTTCCTTTTTATTAAAATGCTAAAAGACAGAATAAAACTCACAATGTGCAATATTACAGAAACTTCTAACAATATCTTAAAATTGTAAACATTATTTAATTATAATATACCAAATTATTGATCACTCCGCTGTGCGAACAAAAAAATCGTTTGTAATGGATATTAAAAGTCAAACAACAACGAAGCTGTCGTCAGGTACTAATGAAATGTTTCTAATAAATCTTTTTAACTAACACAAATTCCATCGGCTATCGTTAAACATGACGATTGACAAAAGGTTATATTTGAAGAAAATCGGGTATGATATTGATTTCGATGGAACCAATACAACTGAATTCAATTTAAATTAAAAGATAATAAACTGCATGTGCTCTTTCGAAAATCTAATTAGCAAAAGAATATCAGGAAATATGGTAAGTTTAACTTAATGTAAATATGAATGCCATTAAAAGGCACATTTTATACTCATGGGACTATTCACACGTTTTTAAAAATTTGTATCTGTAAAACTCCTAATGATTCTATAGTCTCAAATATAACGTACTTACCACACTGCGCATATATTACATACTTTAATATAACAAAAACCATAACACATCCTTTTCCTCTATAATTCATCTTGTGTTCCTGTTAAAATGTTTTAATTCAATTTTGCTGAGGACAATTTTTAAACGTACTCAATCACAATTATAATATAATTGACATATGTAAATCTAATAAACTATAATTTCTGGCTATCCCTGTTAATATGTTTCAAAGAAGGGAATGGACTCCATAACAAAACTTTATTATAATCTGTTATTATTATTAAAATTCGCATTTCTTCGAAAACAAAGTAAGCATTTGTATTATACATTCAGCAAAAACTCATACATAATCTAAAACTCTTTAAAAGATTATTTAGAAAGGACACATTACTTTAAGTATGAAATTGTAGTAAATAAATATTCATTTTTTAAAAGACAAATCTCATATTATTTTCCTCATTTCAAATATTTAATGAACAAGGTGCTTAATTTTGTCCAGAGAAAATGACGTTTAAGTCTACGTAAGTTCTACACAATTTTAGTATACCAAAAAAAAAAAAAAAAAAGAAAGAATTATACTTTAGTAAATGAACAATTAAAAGACAAATCTCATATTATTTTCCTCATTTCAAATATTTAATGAACAAGGTGCTTAATTTTGTCCAGAAAAAATGACGTTTAAGTCTACGTAAGTTCTACACAATTTTAGTATACCAAAAAAAAAAAAAAAAAGAAAGAATTATACTTTAGTAAATGAACATAATTCATTTACTCTTATATCAGTATTTTGCACCAACTATCGATTCTTCTTACTTTTAACGTTCCACAAAGTTTATAAATAACCCCAAAGCTCTTGACAATTTAAAAGCGCACGTTAATTGCTAGAATGATGACTACTCTTTGATAATTTGTCACCCTTGTACACGTCATAAGTGCAATCACTTTGGTTTATCTCTGTATTAATGAAATGCATTATGATTATTTTTTCCCAAGTTTGTGTATAGAGCTAAGCCAGTTTTTTTTTTTTCTCTTAATAAGAACTTCCAAGCAATTTCATAGCTTTTTGCCTTGATTTACACAACTAGAAATATTTGATTTATGCCAGATTAGATCGATTCTAAAATCATTTTATTGGTCTAGGAAATAGATGCTGTCTTGATTTATTGCGCTATAGAAGAGTTCATGTTTCGTATTTTTATAAGGATGAAACAGGTGATATTTTGAATTTGATTAATGCTCAAAATCCAATTTAAACTGCAATTAAAAAAAGATGACATTGTCAAGTTTCGTATTAATCTATTAAACGCCTTTTTAATGGGAACTTTATCCTTCAAGTAATTGAAGTAGAAAAAATAACAATCAGGTTATACTTTTACTCACGAAATGTTTTCATCTGTTATAAAACAATTCGCAAAATTGAATTTCAAACTTTGAAGACAAAAAGAACTTACAGAAATATTAGGTAATGAGATGTATATATTATTCTAAATTTAACAAGCTAATTAGAGTAACTAAATAAATTACAATGCGATGATGGCTTATGTTTTAATGTTAAGACATTGCGTTTATCGTGGACCAACTAAAATAAAATCTAAACAAACATCTTGTTCGTATTATAATTAGAGGCAACTTAGTATAATTTTTTTATGCGGACATTTTAAGTTTTGATGAAAGTGATTGATTTGTCATGATTTTGTCCATTTCGAATCTTTCATTCTTTTAAATATTTATTAATTTAAATGTTGTCTGTTTCAGCTCATGTTACGCACCTATTTCAATATTTCCTTAGAATATTCTAATTAAAAGTAGTTAATTTTTAATCACTGTTTTTTTTAATTTCAATTTTTACTAGCTTTTTTATGTGGAAAGGGTCGATTATATTTATGGTATATACACTTTTTTCCTTATCAAATATGTTTAAAGTTGTACGAGACTTTTGTACATATAACAACTATTAAAATGGGAAGAAACTGGTCCGTATTTTTAATACCTTTATTAACTTAAACTCTTCATGGAAAAAGTTAGGCACGTTAAAATAAAAGTAGATGAATATTATTACTCATAAAACATTCAAGTATCATTTTTTCATATTCTCAAATGGAATAGCCAAAATACTGGAATAAAAAAATCTAATAAATACCAACAAAATCACATATCATTGTTTTTACTTACATTGTATATGTAGGAGCAAAATAAAAACTCTTAAGGAAGTGGACTTTTTTTTTTAAAGTACTAAGATCGAACACGGTGACTAATGTAAGAGGCTTCCTTAATCGTGTGATGACGTCAGTGTGTCCTCGTAAATATTGACATGAGACAAATGTTTCTGTACAAGATAAAGAAATTTACCGATCAATAAAATAAAATAAATATAAGGCTTACCAATATATAAATCTCATTTTAAAGTCATGGCTGTTGCGTAATTGCTCTGCTTTTCTATTAAATCGAAAAAGGATTTGTGTGTCCCGAAATGATAAAAATATTTAACCGATACTTTCTTGCTGGAAACCCAAATATAAAGGCTAATCGAGACCACAGGAGAAAAAAGCATGAGATAGGGTCCCACAGGTGTTGTTGTTTTGACTCAAAAAATACTGCCAGCTCCTGCGACACTCCTCTCAAGATGTACCACCCTCTTGATTTTCCTTTATTTCTTTTTTGTTTTTAGATTTTGCTCCTTTGTTGAACAATACCTAACACAGGACTGAATGTCTGCTTACAAAGAAAAGAACATTCCAAAGCAATTCATATTATTATTATTCCAATAAGTATATTATTAATTTAATATAAAAATTCAAAATTATACATAGAGTAAAAAACTACATCAAATTACAGGTCCATAAATCACAGACTTGACCGTCCGATAAGTCTTGTCCTATCTGCCAACTCTCCATATAGCAGATTCTATTGGAAAATGGTCTTTCTCCATTCTCCAATAAATGACGTTACAGGCGAAGGCGCCTTTTTCTAAGAGGTGAGAATATGCTAAACATTTTTAACATCCCAAGAACTCTGTGTTAGGCATCTTGTCCTGCCAACGAATGCGTAAAATATAATGCAGACATCTGTGATGGAAGCTGTTGAGTTTCTACTCATGACAGTCATGTGAGGTCTACACTTCACTGCCATATAGGAGAGTGCCTAATAGACGATTATTTTGGTACAGCCAGTTAGTTTAAGATTATTCCACATTCGCTTATTCAGTTTAGCCATAATTGTTGCTGCTTTTGCGATCCTGGTGTTCACCTCTTCGTTAAGGGAGAGAGAGAACTAGAAATTTTGGATCAAGGTTTATAAAACGCTCAACATCCGACAGATTATTGCTCTCATGAGATATGATTGGTGGGGACAGTGCTTCTTGAATCAAAACATTTGTTTTCTATAGACTAATGGACAGTGAAAACTTTTTATATGTGTATGAGTGGCGATTGACCAGTCGCTGAAGACGTCTTCTTTGTGCGATGCTAAGGCAGTATCGTAAGCCAACAACAGTTTATAGATTAGACTTGAATAAGGAATCAATTTGAATATGTTTGTTTTCCTTAAAAAGAATGAAAGGAGCTTTCTATTATTTTACGTAAATCTAACCAATTTTAAAATGGTAATATTAAAATAAATCTGCTTATATTTAGTCTATGTTTAAGTATTATTATTAAAAATTAAAATATTTTGAAATAATATTTAAAGAACTGTTAAAGGCAGGTTATCCGAATTCAAAAGTTAAGATATTCTTTCTATTAGTAAAAAATTTGTTGTCGAAATATTAGTAGGCCTAAAGTTGGATTAATTCCTAATCAAATTTATCTTGAAAAGCAAAATATCGATTTTTGGGGCGGTGGGGAGTGGCTTGGTGAAGTTGTTGCGTTGTTAACATTGCCTAATTAAAGTTTCTTTTACGTATTTTAAATATTTTTAAAAATATCAAATATAAATTTTGGATTGAACTGTATTAAGTACCGCATTTGACAAAACTGATAATTTTTTCATACGTTTAAAATAATAAATATATTGTTGTTTTTTTTAAAATTGTTAATACATTACACCTAATTTTAAATTTTAGATAGTATTTTTTTAAATTTTATCAGTTTTAACTATTTTTCATTCCGAAATTGTGCTTTAATCAAATTTATAAAAAAATATAAAATATATTATTTTTTTTAAAACAAGAAAATGATGTTTAGGCAAATTAGTGCAGTGAAAACTCAAAGCTGAATACCGGTAATAAAATTTCACTAATACCTACCAATAATCCAAAATATATAGGAAAGAAAGCATAACAAGTTGCTATTCGGTTCATTTTGATCTTAATAGCCCAAAACACAAATAAGTTACAGATTTGAAATGTTGTATAGAATTTAATGTTACAATAAATAAACATAAACTTTTAATTAGCGAAATTATGTTTAGACATATTTTAATTAGAAATTATCATACAATGCGTGGTAAAAGTTATCTCTGACTTCAGATATTTCAAAAAGTTCAGGGCAAGCAAAGATGTGTAGTAGCGCACGTACGGGGCCACTATCCTCTTTAATGACTTTATTCATGTTTATTAAAAATGGTAGGGAGGTGAATTTGATTCTTTCTGTTTGCCTCAGGCACCTCAAGATACGCCTTAGAATGAATCCGATAAATATTTAACCTGGTTCTGTAAACAAATTTCACAGGAGATAATAGAGTGTGCACATTGTCACGTGGATACGAATATGTTTCAATCAATCAATATTACAGTCGAGAAAAAAGGATGTCCTATTCTCTTTTTACAAAAAAAAACACATACTGACAAATTAAGAAAATCAATGGTCTTGACAAACATGTCAAACATTTATTTTGGTCTCTCAAAAAGTTTCCATCTTACATGCAGAGGAGACGTAGTCTAAGAAATATGGGGCAAAGATATGGAGTCATTTTAAAATTTAGGGTAGATGGATGAGTGCATTTAAACTATAGTCCTCATTGCTCATTTTTATAGTAGAAAGAAGTGAATAATTATTTTTTTTGGAGGTAGAATTATATCCTATAATTTTAGAGAGTTCTTAGCAATTTCTTAAGAAAATTTCATCGATACATTGAATGAGTTGACAAAATAAAAATACAAACATTGACAAAGATAAGTTTTTTCCATGGTAATGTTACCATTGCTGTCATCAATGTATGTTTTTTTTTAAATTCTTGATACAGCCAGTATATGCCTCCTCTACCTCGTATTGGCCCATAAAAAATGAATACATAACTAAGGTCCATTGTTGATACCTTTGGCAAACCACTAATTTGGTTAAAGAAATTTTCATTTTAATCAAAAGATATGACAGTGAGTACCAGCTCGAGCAGTTTGTTTAAGATGTCGGTATAAATTAATGCATCAGGTTTGTTTTTAGATGAAAACTATCAAGCTTAATTACCATCGGCACATGGAATTCATTAGATGGTGTGATTTTACTTTTAAAAATCAATTTAGAATTAGAAAGAGGCATTTCTTATTGATTTTTAAATCTTGCAAATATTAAAGCATTTAAATTTAATTAATGCGAATAAAGATGTTATTGTATTAGTTGTAGTTTTTGTTTTCTATTTGAATGAATCAAATGAGCCTATGTTATATCAGGTTAAATGTATCCTGTTATATTTAAAAAAAAAACAAAAAAAACCTTAATATAAATTAAGAATAAATTTGTTTTATTTCAATGATTACATTTTCAGTTCTATATGAAACTAATTAAAAGCTGAAACTCGTGAATAATTGGACATTGAACTTGCAAACACAAGGATTTAAACTATGACTAATGCAAGCCATTTCCGTAACAGTGATGAGATTTAATTTGTTCGACCTTCGATGTCAACAAAACTGTCACTCCCTTGTTACCAAGCTCTTCGGTACGGAAATGAGTGGTAAAGTGATGGTGAATACTAGAATTAATAATGGAAGAAGTCATTTAAAATCTGACGCAGAAATTTAATCGAATGTTTTTTTTTATTCATTCATTAACACTCCAACTTCACATTTTTAATTAATTTGTTTTTATTTCAAGTAATATCAAATCAGATTTTTTAAAGAACAAGAGTAGGAGATGAGCTGCGACATGGATTTTCATCCCATCAAGTGCCAGACCCTGTCAGTCTCCAGAAGCAGATCCCCTCTACACCACCCTTACTAATTGCATTGCCATATTATTGAGCCATATTCCTCCGTTAGGTACTTAGATGTTACCATTCATAGAGAGGTCCATTGGGACGAGCACATTAACAATGTGTGAACTAGGCAAACAAGACCTTGGGGTTCCTAAGGCGAAATCTGAAGATCAGCAACCCAAGCGTGAAAGAAAAAGTCTATAAAGCCTTTTCGGGCCACTTTTAGAGTACCCATCTACAGTCTGGGGCACATATACCCAGAAGAACATTGGCAGGTTGGAGGCGGTCAAGTGACGGGCAGCTCGCTTTGTCCTGAACTGCTACAGAAACACCTCAAGTGTTGGCAGCATGCTGGAAACGCTGGACTGGTTACCATTGGAAGAGCGACGACGACTATCCAGGCTCTCCGTGTTGTACAAAATAAAAAATGGGCTGGTCCACTGTTCCAACATTAAACAGAAACTCGTCCATCTCCCCCCTAGACAGAGACGAGGCCACGACAGGCAATTTAGGCTAATAAAAACAACAACTCAGTACAGGAGCTCCTCATTCCTGCCAATAACAATAAGGGACTGAATCACGCTTCCAAAAGCAACAGTTGAGGAGACTAGACTTGACAAATGTGTGTCTATTGCCTCCTGTCTCCCAAAACCAAATTCATAATATCACTGCTGAATAGCCTTACAACCAGTGAAGTATCCCCTTTAAAACCATGCACATTATCATCACGAACCATTCTGAACTATAGGAGCCAGAATGATTAATCCATTGATCGTGGGACCTCAAAATGTATAAGAAGAAGATACAAAAACATACATAAATGTAGAGAATTTTATAGGAATTCCAATAAGTGCTACCCCCTCCCCCCACCTCTAGATCTTGGAACTGCACATTTTTGTCCCGCCCCTGAAATATTTAAAATACTAATGACCCCCATGGTCTCACAACAATTTTATTGGGTGAAAATTTGATGTAATGTGTTGACATTTGCAACGAGTCAGTGAGCTAAATTTCACCACGATACTTGACGGGATGTGGGTTAAATAGCCGTCAGAAATTTTAGCAGCTACCCACATACAAAAGCGAAATTAATATATCATTATGAAATATGAGGTATTTTTCTAATAGTTTCTTTACATCAATTAGAAGTGAATGATAATATAGTAAAATTTGTAAAACTCAGTGGTCTATTGTAGCACATACTTTTTTTCAAATCCCCATATTGTTTTCATTTAAATTGACTTGTTACAAGCCACTTTATGATTTTACAAATTTATTCAGTTTTAACATTCGCTTTTTAGTTAAACAATACCTAACAGAGAATAGACACCAAAGCTAGTTATATTTAAAAAAATACATTTAATTATATATTAAGTTTATATAAAATACAACCAACGAAATGAAAACAACATTAACTTACAGCACCGCAAATTAAAAAGTATGATACTCGATAGATACAAATGTTAATGTCCACACAAATGCAAAGTGTAAAATCGTGAAAGGCTAAATTAAGCATACAAATATGTCTAGTGTCTAGGAAATCTAGCAAATCTCTTCAGGCTCATTTATACGGAGGAAGTTAAAGTACTCAAAATAAACATCTATTACTTAATCAACACATCGCATTCTTTAGAACAAACTATAACGTAAATAACCTTGTCCCAATTAGGGAGGGTTATATATTTAATCGGTGACGTCAAAATCATAACAAAACCGGATCGATACGGTTGATTGCCACGGGTTGTGATGAACACAAACTAGATCAAATACACAGGCTATAACATATAAAAATGTGTCCTTTTACATTAGTGTAAACGATTAGGGGAAATTCATATTAAAATATAAAAGAAATGAGTTCACAGAAACTCCTATTTCCTATTTGATACTATTCTAAAATCTAACATTTTAAATAAATGTATGATATTAATTAGGGAAGTTTGTTTATTATATAATTAATAACAACTATGCATTTTTAAATTTTTATACCGCTACATTACACTAAATATCGAAAATTACTGAAGCTAAAAAGCTGAAATTGTTTACATAATTTGTCTATTATTCTAGAATCAGAATAGCATAGGTATTTATATATTTTTTTTACCTTAGATTGACCCATTTCGGCCAACCTTGAGCTGGATCTAGGTTAGAAAAGAATTTTCAATGTATGTCTTTATTGTTACCCAAAAAATGAACGTTTTCTCGTGCGCAAAGAGCTTATGAATATACTTTACAAATGAAATTTGTGAAAAGTATAATTATTAAATAATCTTTCCTTTCCAAAATAAACACGTTTGTGGCGAAGTTAAGAAAACTTTGCCTCAGTACATATTAATCATGCAACAATAGTTTGTTTTTTAAAGAAAGAAATAAGTTGTTTAATGGTACATTATTAACTTAAATTTGAACTAACATGCTAATCTAATTTTGGTTTGTTTCTTTTACTTTTGACTCATGGCACATATTATCGTTGCCTCTAAATATTCCAACAAACAATAAATTCGAAAAAAGTATTTTGGCTTGATGAACTCCATTTTTTTAATAACTATTATTCGAACAATTTGATCCAAATATTTGAAATTATTGTGAAATGTCCCATTTCATTATTTTCAAGATTCTGGTCAGGCAGCAGAGTTATAGTATTTTTTTAACTTCAATTTTCTTTAACCTCAATCAGCGTATTCTTCTTTAACAATGTCGTCGCAAGCATGGATGGCTAGCTTCGACGTTGACAAGGATTTTCTCAAACATAATTACACAATTAGTTATAAAAAATAAGGCACGTATGAATGTACTATATCCCAATAACTTGCTTTGGATAACAAATATCTAATAGCAACATCACCATCACCACCCTTAAGATGAGATGAAGTCTTTAGATAACTAAACTTCAAAATGGCCAAAATGTAGCTAATTTTAAATCATGTGTTGATCGAGACCCATGAAGTAAATTTTTAGATGCACGGAAAATTTCCATGGATCAATAACATCTAACTCATGGCATAGGGATGGGTGATTGTGCTGCACATTTCAATACACAGTTCAACACGCTCTCCGTGTGTTGTGTATGGATAATAATCAAGAGGAAAAGGTCCTACTGAGCGAAAATTTAAAAACAAATGGTGGGGGTGGTGTTTTAATATGATTCTCTAAATATGTTGGAAATCAAATGACCCACCAGATTTCAGCACAGTACCAAGAAGGGAACTTTTAAAAAAATTAGCTCAATTAAAAAACTTGATGCGTTTGAAAGCATAACGGCGGGCATCTGTTTTTTTTTATAAATCAAATTGAATTATATCCTCCGCAAACTTTTGCTGCGTATTTTTCGTGATGGCCTGTTTGCTTACTAAAAATTTTAAGGCTAGATATGAGTCATTTTGAAAACGATTTTGCTAAAGCATCTTTTAAACTTTAATTTAATGTAATGTTTGTTTAAAGGGCTCTTCGTTGAGTGAAAATTTGTCAGTACAGTAGTTGTGTACAGAATTAATGTAGGTATATGTCTCTCTCTCTCTATATATATATATATATAACAACATAATTTTGCAAAAGGATATGTCACTTTCTTATAAGGCTTTGGCACCAATATAATAATAAAAATGCAATGCCTAATGAATTTGGATAATGATTTGTACGATAGAACTTGTAAAGCTTTGCTCTTAAATAATAGTTTTTGGTCGTTGATGTATTAAAAAATTATGTAAATTATACGACACCGCAATGGCTAGCCTGTTATGTTATGTTTGTGTCGATGTAATACCGGTACCAGGAAAAGCAAGGTAAATCAGTTAATAGTATATATATTTATGTATACAATACATTTATAAATATGGACTTTGTATCATAGTCGTCAATTTGTTGTTCAATTGGGCTCAACAGTTGTACGAATAGTAAGTTCTGATGCCTGGGAAACATATTATTTACCATAAAGCTAATGTTCCAAGTCTAGTTTTAATTCAGATTCCAGTAAATAAACACTATATAGTTAACCGAAGACGGATGAATTCGCAATAAAATCAAAAACATATTAAAATATTACAAACTTAGACTTGTATTCTATTTCAACATAAACACAGTTTAACTTGTTAGCAAATTATATTAAAATCTAATTTTTCTTTATTACGTGCTTTTTAACATATACAAAAGACATGGTAATACATTTTAACAATTTTTTTGCTATAGTCAAGGGTATGAGTATCATTGTTGTTATTCGTGGCACCGTCCTATCTCAAAGCACTACTGACGCCATATGTACCCATTAGACAACTCTGCTCATCTGATAGTGGCACACTCTCGATACAACGTGTTCGCCTTGAGACTTATTCGCGGCGCACTTTCGCCATTGCTGTCCCAACAATTTGAATCAGCCTTCCTGTCGCTCTCAGAAACAGTCAGACACTGGATTCTTTCAAAACTGATTTGAAGACTTTTCTATTTCGCAAACTCCTGCTGGGGTGATGTTGTCTATGTAACTATTATCTTGCAGATGTATATTGACCTGTGCTGTTTATGGCTGCAAGGTAAGAAAGACTTAGAAAGTGCAGTATTTGTAATGTTGCATTTCGTACTTGAATTTGGTATTTACCGCGCTTCGCGCCTGTGGGGATAAAAGGGATTTTCAAATAAACTTTATTATTTTTATTATTATTATGTGATTGTAGTATTTCCAAAAGGTGTATTAGTGATTTGGGTGATACGGATTTTGGTATGTTATGGTTCGGATAATAAAAAAGTAAGTCTTAGTTATTTGTTATCTAATACTCAGGACTTGTGTGATTCGGGATGCTATGCTGTTAGCTCAGTACGGAGTACCAGAGCGTAATTGTGCAAGTGCAAGTGTATTTCGTAATCCACAACAAGTGTACGTTGTAGCAACAGTATTAGTCCCTAGACTTAATTTAATACAGCAAAAGAACTGAAAATATTTTTGCACTGATCTCCGTTTTTAATACAAGGTGTAAATAATTTAATTTAGTTTTTTTTTTTAATGTATATAATAATTAGTCATTGGTGTTTACATTTTTTTTAAGAGAGGAAAGTAGTTTTTGAAAGTTCAAGAATAGAAAAATCATTTGAAGAATAAAGAATTAAATAATTTATTATACATTTACTTTTTTTCATCAATGACACGACCAAATAATAGATATTGCAATCCAATCGGTCTATTCTCGATTGCCAACACTTTCATACAGGTGCAATACTTCTATAGAATCGTAGCCTCCGGTGTTTGCTTGATTTCTATTTCCACTTGTCACATCAGGAGGTGTCATGTAGCCATCATTGGGATCTTCTCCTTGATTGTGCATCTCAATGACATTATATTGATTAAATTCTCTTTCTCTTTGGATAGTCAAACCTTGAGAAAAAATAATTTTAATAAAATGTAATAAAAATTGTATTCAAAGTGTTCAAAGCTATTTTGCAATATAACTTTTATATAAGGCAACATTATGTATAATATGTCCATAAAACTGCACATTTAAAAGGCATGTTTAAGCGAATATTTTTAATTAAATATTCTCTATAAAACATTAAAATACAAGTGTATAATCTACATAAATTGTGCCAATTAAATCATCATGTATTTCACCAATCTATGATTGTTTACTGTTCAATTTCAAAAAATCATTTTTTTTTCCAAAATGGGAACGAAAATAATACTTTTAATGTGTGTTTTAAAAGATGTCAGCGATGTCCTACATTTCAGTATAACTCAGTAGAACCACACATCTCTTGAATAATAAATAATAGCACACTTTTCGGCATTGTATATATTTTAAAGATTGATAGATATGTGGTAAGATAGATATAAAATATATAGATGGATCAATAGATATATAGTTAGGTAGGTAAAGCAGTAGGTAAGAAAGTTTGTAGGTAGGTTGGATAAGTGGATAGATGAATGGATGTTGAGTTTTATTTTTATAAATATAAAGATATTCCTAACTAAATACAAAAAATATATATATTTGTATAAATATATATTACATATTTAGTGGATATAGATAAGTAGATTTATAGATAGATAGATTTATAGATATATAAATAAATATATATCTATAAATCTATCTATCTATAAATCTACTTATCTATATCCACTAAATATGTAATATATAGATAGATAGATTTAAAGATAGAAAGAAAGATAGATAGATTGATAGATAGATAGATTTTTTAAATTTGAATTACATGAGTTGACATTTTTAGCTTTGTGATAATTTTAAATTTTAAAATCACTTTAGAGATATTGAAAATAGATGTCTATAAATAAAATACTTGACTTCATGTATCGTTTTTATTAAAGCGATCAGGTTGAAATAAATAATAGTTTAAAAAAAGATTTAAGTGCAAATTCTAAACGAAATAGAAAATAAAAAAAATTGTTATTTTTGAAGTATTTTCATTCAAAGAAATGTTTTTTTTTAAAATGGGGCAAAATTCACTTGAGTAACTAAAGTGGAAAGCATAACTATTAAATTACAATTTTACACAGAATATATGTTCATCGGTCTATGTAAAATTTCTTATCTATTGAACTGTCTACCACTTATAACACCAATGTAGCAGTCTTTACAATGGTATGGATTTTCCGTCTTTTGCTACTCTTTTTATAGTTGTTCTTAATGTCATGCAAATGACTTTCACAACTTTCTTAAATAAAATACCGTGGTACGTCTTTCACGCGTCGCGACAAATATTTGAATGTAAAATAACAGCTCCTCCAAATTAGTTGAAAGTAGAATAATCATAACACCTCATTACGTAGCTCAAATAATAATTAAATTCTAGGACAATATATAAAAGCGTTCTCCTTCATAACTATGAAATATCTTTCTTTCTCTCTCTTTCTGAAAGAGATGGCTGATCTATTTGAATGCTTTCTTGTACTCTTGTCCGAATTTTGAATTCCTCGAGCCTATTAAGAGATATTCTAAATACGGTTACGCTACTGTGTATTATAATATTTTATGATATCGAATTATATCTGACGAGGTAAAAATCATACCGAATCGTCAAAATAAATGAATTTTAAAAACAATAGTTCGATGTATATCATACTAATTAAAATTCGTGAATACTGTAAACTGCGAAAAGAGATATGCACGGTTTGTTGGTAGCATGATGAATGAGATGAATAACTATGGCTGTCAGTTTTAAAAAATTGGAAAATAATCCGTTTTCTTTTAAGATAAGTTTAATTCCTTTCATTATAATAATTTCTTCGATTTGTAAGGTAAATTAAACAAATGGATAGAATGCATTGAAAAATAATATACATTTAAAAATCGAGTTCACTTTTTTCTATGGTAGTGATGCAATTGCTATCATCTGTGTGTCTTTTGTAAAATTCTGTGATACGTATTAAATACGCCTTCTCTAACACGAATTCAAGTTGAACCAAAAAGAGGCACACATAACTAGGGTAAATTTTGGTCATCAGTAATTTGTTCACAGAAATTGACATTACAATCAAAAGAGATGAGGGTGAGTACTAGGTCTAGCAGTAGGATTAAGTTGTCAGTACGAATAATTGGATCATGTTTGTTATAAATAACAAATCCTAAAGCCTCTTCAGACCCTCAGCATGTGGAATTTATTTTAATGATTTTAAAAAAAAAAGAATTAAGAAACCAATGTTACATCATGAAGATGCATTTCTTGTTGAATTTTAAAATTAGCTAATATTAAAAGCAACACCTTTAAGTGAATCTAAGTTATTTATTTATTTAGTGTAGGCATTTTTATATAGCGCTTACCTTAAGGCTCTAAGCGCTTTACAATTATTAAAAAAGTGTAAACTAACTAAAATAAAAATGAGACATTAGGATAGTAATTATGCGAATAGCGGTGTTGTGTTATAGGTACTATATTTCATTTTCGATTTGTGGAAAATCAAATCAAACCCTTTTCGATCAAGTTAAATTTATCTCATTATTATTTTTTTTAAAAATAATATAGGCCCTACATTAAGAATAAAGTTATACCAGTTACGTTCATGATGAAACTACGTTAAAAGCTAAAATCCTCATAAACCAAAAGTTTTAAACTATGGCTAATGTAGGCCATTTCTGTAACTGTGAAGTGATTTAATGTGTTCGACCTTTGATATCAACGGATACTGTCATTCCCTACTTACTTAGCTTTTCGGTACGGAAATGAGTGGTAAAGTGATGGTGAATACAATAATTCATTTACATTAGAAGTCATTGAAAATCTGTCGCAGAAACTACATCGAAACTTTTTATTAATTTTTTTTTTATGACAGGAACTGTTAATGTATAATTACGTTTTTAAAATAGTTTAAATAATATCTAGTAGTCAAATTTTTTGTTATAATCAGAAGTTACTCTATGAACGAACAAGCATTTAAAACTAAAAAAAAACCCTCAAAATAAGGGCTTGGAAGATGAAAATGCTACCAAATCCCATTATCTGCTTGCAGACCACAGATCGCTTATTATGATGCAGGATTTTTATCCGATATATTTCTACTTATAATTACTTCAAAAATTGTTTTCCAGGTAACCTAGTCATTATATAAATAGCATAAAACCTTTAAAATTTTCATCAACTACACGAAAAAAAGCTTTTTTGTAAAATCCTTTAAACCTGATCACATTTTAGTTATCTTTGCATTTTGATATTGAGATTTGCATTTTTGCTTTGAACATTGGTAGGTCGAGATTATGTTAGAAATATCAGAAACATAAATATTTTTTTCGCTGTCAACTACTCAAAATCGTTTGTTCATAGCATCACTGTCGTTAATGGTTGAAAAACTAATTAAATATTGTCTGTTATTAAAATTGTCTTTAATGAAACCGATTTAATTATACCATTTTTCTCCTGTTTTGTTTTACATGATGAATATGCATGTGTTTAATGTAAAACAAAAAATTCATTGTGTTTAGATAAAGTATATTTTCTAAATTTAGAGACGGAAATCATTGTGCCAATTTTAAATCTACTTCATCTATTTGGGTATTTTAATTTAAAAAACTTAGATACCGTACATTTATTTGCACACAAACGAAATATTTTATTAACTGAGTGGAGTTTATTTTCTCCATCTTAAAAGTTGATCAATACTTTTTTTCAAATTTCTATTTTACTTTCTACCTGGTGAAAGAGAATCCGCAAAATTGTTAGGGAAATTATTTAAGTATTAACAGTTAGTGAGAAAAAATGTAAATGCTAAGAGAACTTTACCAAAACACAACATCAAATTATTTTTGTACTATAGAATCTAGGACTAAGATACTTTAATAATGTGTATCCCGTCGTTTTTAAAGACATTACTTATTATCCGACCAAATGTCCAGGCCAGTCATTCTTACTGTTCGTGTTGCCATGACTCACAGTTTGACAGGCCTCCCTATCCATAGCTCAGATTCCTGAACCACTCTTGGCCAAGGGTCACGGCACTAGAAAGGTTGAGAACCCCTGTCTTGCAGCGTAAGTAAGTCGATAAAGATTTTATGTTGTAATTTATAATTTTTTAAATATAATTTTTTTTATTGCCCAGTGTTATTACCTACGTATTTACCTTACGAATTAAAATAATTACCAACAGTTTTAAGTATACACACTTACGTCTTCGCGTGTAACAAAGTGCAGCTATAACAATCCAGGATATGAAGATAACAACCGCTTCAATTATAATAATCAACAATTGAAGATTTGCATTTCTTTCATTCATTTCTTTTTCTTTGTGATTTTCTGTTTAAATATATGTATAGAAAATTTATTTAGACACATCGACATCAGTTTGCTTTCCTATGAAAAAGATGACATGTTTTCCGATCCATACTGTCATTGTAATTAAAATAACAGTACGGCACTGGAAACATTTCATATTTTTCATAGCAATGGTTTGCTTTGCTATGAAAAATATGGAATGTTTTCCATGCAAGACTGTAATTTTAATTACAATCCAATCCATCTCAGTCTTTATTCAACAGACATATTGCATTGGGCAAGAGGCGAAGAGGCCGGTATGGGTAAACTGGCAGCGTTAGTCTCAAACCATCACACATGTGGCTCAGTACATTGGATCGTCCATCACTGAACATGGGAAACCAGGGTGAATGGTAAAAAGACCCATTGCTGAGTAAGCAGCCCTCTACATGAAAATATTCTCGCATTCATGGCATATGAAGGGACTAAAAAAGTTGTCTTTATAGTTGTCGGCTACATCCGCCCTTATCCAAGCCACCAATGTTAAATTGACCTTGTGCATGTGGTCGATTGATTTTTAAAATTAAAAAAAAAAAAAAGAAAAGATTATTAAAAATCATTATTAAACGCAGTTGTTGTTCTTCTTCCACGTACACTTCACAACTGGGATGATATGGAACGAACTTAAGGGGGAAAAAAGCATTTATAGGAAATAAATTAGCAAGTTACTCTGTAGAATTTGCAGCCTTAGTGAGACTCCGAGGTCAAATTTGCGAAAGTGGGTTCTGAATAAACTTACTTTTGTAATGATAGGGATCGAGGACAAAATTTTAATGGTTTTCCATCATAACTGCAAGGATTAGTATGCTTGCTAGACTTCCAAATAAAATCGACGTTAGGTTAACGGCCTTTCTTTAGTTACCACTCGTTTCAAACATTTGCAAATCAATCAAGAAATGGAAACCCTCCTGCACCTAATGAGACCAAAAAAGCAATATGCCTTCTCTTAAACGTCAAAGCTCCAGGAGATGGCTAGATCAATAGTGAAATATACAAAGAAGGATCACAGCTCTGACTCAAATGCTACACCAGCTTTTTTACCTATGCTGTTGCAAGAGACTATTCCACAGGATTTCAACCATGCATTTATTCAATTTTTTACCTTTACAGGCGTAAAGGGAACCTTAAATTTAAATCTATTGAAAACCTCTGAAACGTATTTTATGTGCTCGAGTGCAGAAAAAAAACCAATGTAGAATCTTACTAGGCCTTCTTAATGCATATCTTGAGAAGGGCCTCTTGACATAAGATTAATTCGCTTTCTGCAAAGATCGCGGAACTATTGATATGTTTTTGAGGCTTGAGAGCTACAGGAAAAATGCCAGTAACAGGATACTGACCAACTATCCGTCTATGTAGATCTGGGTAAGATATTCGACACTGTTATTAGAATTAGCCTTTGGAAAATCTTTTGCCAAATATGGAAGCCCCAGAAATTTCAAATCGATTTTACGGCATTTTCATAATGGCATACAGGATTTGGTAAAATGTGGAAACGTCAAATTCCTTCCGGTGTCATCAGCCATCTGATCATCCACAGTGAAACTCAGAATTTGCAAGAATACGATGATTAAATGTTCGATTTTGCGGAAATTCCTACTCAGTTACTTGAAGTACAAATCTAAATGTAAAGAATTTACTTCACAAAATATGTATAACAAATTGTCGAATTTAAATATTTAGCATCTTAGATTTTCAAGAACAACATTAAAACAAATAATTTAAATATATCAAAAACCCTTTCCTACTGAAACAACCGGTTAAATGTTTACTCATCTTTGAACCTACCTAGTGTTGGCCACGAATTTTGTTTACCAGTCTACTTATTAGGTCCTGGTTACTCTAAAAGATTATGTGGTGCACAAACCAAATGTTTTGCGTATTAATCTATCTCTCACTTGCACTTAAGCTTGGTCATTTATAATCACATCCTGAGAAGGTCTCGAAATTATTATTTCTGAAATATGGCAACAACCGAAATATGATTGTATGGGTACACTCAGAATAATAGATCGGCTATTGCTGTGCTTTCCATAAGTGGATTATTGGAAGGGAGGGATGGTGAAGTCGCCAGACACAAGACATTTTACTCAATTCTAAATCTCAACATTGTAGTGTCTTTAGTAGTCTTAGCCCCTGTTACTTACATTGATAAATCAGAGATAAAATATCCCTTTGCCCATCCTGCATCACGGTCAATACATCTAAAAATAATAATACAGGCATTGAAGATGTCATTAACTTTCGAATATGGCTATTCTTAGACTTTTTTTCAATGAAAAAAAAAAAACAACTAAAAATTCATCAACAAGTTATTGCTTTACTGGGCTTACAAGTCAAAAATGTCTTCATGTTATTGCAGCAACATTGTCAACGCACTATACAATATTTGTCAAACCTTAGATACATATATATCTAAGATGTTCCAAATGTAATCTATATTTTTTTTTTAAATATTGATAGTGCCACCAATTCACGTAGACTCCTTAAGGTAATTTGTTGTTTGTAATCCAGTTAACTTTTTAAAAATAATTTTTAACAAAACTTTTTTAATGATAAAAATGAACTCAACTTTTGGCGAGAAAAAATAATTGAAGTTAAAGAGATGGCTAAATATTTTATGTAAGTTACCTTCGTGGAAAATACTAAATACAATAATTTAAAAATATTTACCAGAAAAAGCCGTTCTAGAAATGTATTCGTTGGTTGTGGCATAATCTGTTGAAGTGGACTCTTTACCATAGCTGGTATTTTTGTTGGGTAGTTCCCAACGACGGCCGAAGTGTGATCCGTTTATCAAATCATAAGGACATTGTTGATTGCCCCATATTATGTCTCCTCCTTAATAAGTTGGTGTAAATAGTTGTTTTTTTTTTTTTAAATATATTCAACGTTCTAATGTCAATTTACAGTAGGAAATATATGATATCTCTCATCCTTTAAATATACAAATATTCAAAGCCCTTCCTAAAACCATCATTTCTTTTGTAATTTTTTATATATCAACTATTAGTCTCCCACTACATCCAACTTTAACATCTTTATAGTTTTTTTTTATTGTTTACTCTTCTCAAAATTATGTCGTCCAAACAAAGTTATACAAAATTAACCCAAATCATTCTACTCTCTAACACACCACATTTCCATACCATAAACGTCTACATCGTTCGTCAACACAAAATCTTTACTAAAAATAAAGCGTAAGATTTACTCATATTATTTCTATTATTCAATATAAAACATATAAAGAAGAAACATATAAAATGAAACCAATTATATATAAACAGATCACAATGTTTACATATTTCAGACCAGTGGTTTACTTACTTAAATTAGTTTTAAAACACAATGTAGTTCCCATCCGTTGAATGTTGAAGATTGTTTCTGTGACATTTGGATATAACGTAACAAGAATACCACGTTTATTTTCCTTGACTTTTGAAAGCGGTAAACTTAATGTGCAATTAATTGAGTAGTAAACTTTATCATTATACGTCACTTCTGCTGTGCTGGAGTAGCTATTGTATGATTCCTGTAATGAAGTCCACAAACATGTTTTTGTCCAGAATATATATTACATTTAAATTAAGGTATAAACGTTTTTATTTATATAATCATCAATTCTAAGGGGTAAAACTTAAAGATGAACCTTTAAAATAAATGTAAATATATATATATATATATATATATATATATATATATAATTACTTATATAATTGTATATATATATATATATATATATATACAGAGAGAGAGAGAAAACAGATAAACACGCTTTCCTGAAAAAAAGAAACACTTTAATAATAAAAAAAACTTTTAATATATATATATATATATATATATATATATATATATATATATAAATATATATATATATATATATATATATATATATATATATATACAGAGAGAGAGAAAACAGATAACCACGCTTTCCTGAAAAAAAGAAACACTTTAATAATAATAAAAACTTTTGTTACATAGATATACTTTTTTTAAAATTCCAAAACTTGTATTCGTTCATATTAAATTAAATTTTATCCGGAAATATATTATATATGTATATAATAGTAGTTAAATAAAAACTAAACGTGTTAATGAAATGAGAATCAGCTTAAAGCTAGAGATGGAGGAGAAAATCTGTACCATGTTACTTTTCTGATATTGAAGGTGTATAGAAAAATAAGGTTTATTTCATTTTAAATAGGCAACATGTCTTATAAATAATAATTTAAAAAAATTGTAAGTCAGAATGATAAAAATCCTATTTATATGATAAATATTTAGACCCAAGATATAAAAAAAAGCTCACAAAAAAACATTAAGGCATCCCTATCTATTTATGTAAAACAATATCCAAAAGAAATATTTTATCGTACCGTTAACACTTTTGAAAATATATTGGTGGGAATGTACAAGTCTTTTTGACACATAAAGAGATTATTAAAAAAGAGTTTAATTGCCATATTAAAAGAATTTGTTATTAACAAATTGAAAATTATTAACAGGTTTAAAAGAACTTACGTTTGTGGAAAATATGCAAACAGGGGATGGGTAAATCATGGGAGAAAAAACGTGTATGTAGATTTCATCATTCCTTATCTCAGTGGCCCAAGTTACATTTTGAGCTTTTACTAAGATATTGCAAAAGTAATAATTCTTTAATGATGGTAGTGAAAAAAAGACAATATGTTTATACTTTTGTACAGTTTATTTATGAAAATAATTATAATTGTAAAGGAAAATGTGGCAAAAAAAATTAAATGGCTTTAGAAACTTTGCTGATTAAAAAAAAAAACACCACTTACTTTAGTTTATAATTGTATTTAGGAACACATCTATCAAAACATAGTTCACCAATTCTTCATAATTAAGACATCACACCAGATATAACACACTATATCCCATTAATATACTTAGGATAGGGAAGGTACATCAAACATGCAGCCCTTTGCAAGCAAATTCACGTCTTGAAAAACGGATGCTGCAGTTTAGTCATTTAGCAGTAAAAATTGCAGTTATTATAATTTAAACTGGATAAAGGTGCAACGGATGATTGACTGCAGTGATTCTGATCAAAAATAAAATTAAAAGAATTTTAAAGGAAAAAAAAATATAATACAAAAATTAAAAAAAATTAAAAAAAAGACAGTTATAGGAATAATTAAACACAAAAATATCGTACCAAATGTCCTTAATTTGCACACAATTTGAGCCCCTTGAATGCTTGATTTATTATTTTTATTAGTAATAAATAAATCCTTGCAGCGATCAGCTCTGGTTACTTTGTAAATCAGTACAACAATGTGTGAACTATTTACAGTTGTGTTGAAGATATCATTGTTGACGTTGTTGCACGTCATATTCTTACATATTTGTATAGTATCACTGTAGCTGATTTTATACTGATCCGTGGAGTGAAACATCATAAAATCTGCTGTATAATTGGTGTCTTCTTCAGCTGCTTCACAATAGCGTATGTTGATATTCGTATCTATTTTTTTTAAATAAAGAAGGCACATAATAATCTGATGCCATTCAAATGAATACAAAATGAATTAATCTTTTTTTTTTCAAAAACATTTATGTATATATAGTATAAAAATACCTATAAACATCTAGATTATTAATTTTTTGGAGTATTCAAAATGAAAATTATAATCTTATTTTCTTAAATATGTATTTTTTTAAAGAAAAAAAAGATAAACAAATTAGCATCCATGGGCATCAAGTCAACATTTATTTTTAAAATATATATAAAGATGGAATGAATAATCTAATGGGATATTACATGTACTTACCACAATTTGTGAAATCCACACAATAAACTGAAATCAGTGACATGATAAAATACTTTCTTTTTAAATTCATTTTTGTCTCAAATTGTTTTTTTTTTTGTAAATAAATTCCTTGATTTTTATAAACTGCTTTTGATGTTTGTTTTTTTTTTTTTTTTTTTTTTTTTTTTTTTTTTTTGTTGTTTTTCTAAGCTTTTATTTACACGAGATGGTTATATAGTTTTTGAAATTCATTTGGTAATTTTTTCTTTAAATCCACTAAACTCTAAAAATTATATGTTCTAAACTCTTAAAATACCGTATATAACTGAATTGTGCTCAACAATATATTGTATATATATCTATATCCATATCAATCTACGTATATATATATATCTATATCTATATATATATATTAATATATATATAT
>CAXITT010000198.1:583558-606022 GCA_964033795.1 Lymnaea stagnalis
TATATATATATATATATATATATGTATATTTTAATCAACTAACTAGCTCTTTAAAAAAAAAAAACGACACTCAACATCTAATTATTTTCTTAATTTTCATATGAGCATCATGCATACACATATAATCAATAAACACGTGTAATACAGAAAACTATTAGAGTAGGTTTAAAATGAAAAAAAAGAACTATTTTCTGAAATGTATTATGAAAATCACTTTTTAAATTGCAATTATGTCGCATATAAAAACATCCAACATATTATCCATTAAAATCAACTGAAACGATACATTTCAATTGTTTTATTCTTTAACAAGTGTTTAATACACCAATAGGCCAGGCAAAAGTGTAATTATGTTGCACACTTTCAAGTGGGCTTTGCGATGGAAGGATTGGTTGGGCGCGTCATACAGCTTTGTCTCTTTAGTCATACTCCATGAACGGTACAGTTTTTTTTCCATGTTACAAGCAAAGCTTTGTTGTGTTTAAAGATGCAGTCCTTATTTTTAATTGGTTAACTTTAAATACTTGCATACTTCCATTGTTTTCATATTGATGTTATATCCGGATGCGTAGAAATTCAACAGCCTTTCACTGTGGTAATGATTGTACAGAACACTATTGGGTTAAACAAAATTAAACCGAAATACAGTATAATCATGTGTAAGAAGGTAGTACTGGTTACTCATTCATCCTTATAAGGGGCAAAGTCACGTCCGTAAAGGAAGTCACAATTAAAGTAAAGCCCAGGGTTATTGCCAATTTGTAAAATTCTAAGTGGAAAGGAAAAAGAGTAGACATTTTTTTAAAAAGGATTTTCAAGATGTTTTACATTTATGTAGCGTTTGTGTCCTAATAAAATTGTAAATATCTTATAAAATATCTATTTAACTTACATAATTTAATATTATGTTTAGTGCATTTTAAGGGTAAAATTAAATAAATAATTCATAAAGGAAATTAAGTTAGTGAGAAAAATCTGATCATATATTGTGGACTCTGTCTTTAATAACTAAGCATATGATGCTTGGGAAGGACATTATCTTTAATTAAAAGCATTTTGTTTTTATTGAAACAACTACATGAACAAACTATGTCACGATTTGATATCATCCGATGAACCCAAGGCCAACAACTATGACGAATGATGTTCGTTTCCTGAATCGTATAGTGATTTCATTGTTTTGACCTTTGATATTTAAAACAAAAAATAGTTCACGCCTTTGTTAATGCTGTCCTCAGTGGCAGAAATGTGTCCTCAATATGATGGGGAATACTGTCTATCATAACAGGAGAAGCCATTGAAAATATGCGGCTAAAATAAAGTCAATGTGTGTTACTAATAAGTTTTAGTTAATATTCGTTCGAAATGATTGGGGGGGGGGGGGCGTCATCCCCCCGGGCACAACTTTATTGGCAGCGACTCATAAGTTATATCTACACATTTACAGGCTAATACTGATGACACATAGGAAAGGGGACTGCTCCTTGAAAATGTAATTATTATTTTCTTTAAAAATAAAGTCAATGTGTGTTACTAATAAGTTTTAGTTAATATTCGTTCGAAATGATTGGGGGGGGGGGCGTCATCACCCCGGGCACAACTGTATTTGCAGCGACTCATAAGTTATATCTACACATTTACAGGCTAATACTGATGACACATAGGAAAGTGGACTGCTCCTTGAAAATGTAATTATTATTTTCTTTTAAAATTCGTTATTTTAACAAGAAATGTTATGTGAAATATAATAATTTAAAAAACAAAAACATTTTCAGATTTGAACAGATCAAGGAAATATAACGACGAAGCCATTTAAAGATTGAAGTATTTTGATCACATCAAAAAGTTAATCATTTAATGGTTTTTAAAAAAAAATAAGCCAAAAGTACACAACCAGAACAAGGGACACCCCCCGTTTCCGTAAGCATCTCTTCTGTCGCTCCCACTTAAGTTTAGAAGGATGATATACTAAATTGACGTATGCAGTAAAATACATCTCTGCAAATTGAGTTTATAAAAAACAAACTTTGGAGAGAATTTCAATGAGCCCCTTCACCAGTCCTCTAATCCCATTTTGCAAGAAAGCCATCAGTGTCCTTAATGTTTCTCAGTCAAGTTCTAAGGAAACTTCTTTTGATCAGGGCTAATCTAAGGACATTCTGATAACCCTAGAGCCGTCAGAATGGGGAAAGGTGGGGGGGGGGAGTCGTTACGCCCTTCGCTGCACTTTTTGCCTGTATCATTGTGGGTGGCATGGTCGACAAAATCAAACGAAGAGAAAGGGATTGAAAACAAAAGGCATAGTTTATTTAACATAAACAATGTATATATATTTTTTTTAATTTAAAAATATTTCAAATGTCAACCAAATTGGAAATAAAAATAAATGTATTTTAATGCAATACTCTAACATCTGCATAACTTTACTAACATTTTCAGGATGCATTCAAACAATAATCTTTCTTACTCTTTAAGCAATCATTATTTAGCAGGTCTTATCTATGATTTAGACAGTTATTAATGAATAAAATACACGTTTGTTTATTTTTTTTATTTTTTTGCGTGCATAATTTTACCTAATACTAAAACAATGTTGAATCCAAATGTGCTAGTTTTTAGCAAGAAACGTAGAATGTACGATCGCTGTGATGGATGATAATTTAATTTAGATCAGGGAATTCTTAATATTACTTTTACTAGCAATAAACATATATTTTATATCAAAAGCCTTCTTTCAGTTTGTAAACAATATTATATTTATTTAATTTAATAAAAAGCAAAGCAAAATCAGGAATTAGTATCACAGTAATTTAACCTAGCTAGAATGTATCGGGATAATAAATGGGTTTGTTTTAAAATCTAATCCGTCAGACTCCATAAAAAAAAGTTATAATTTCAATTCTTGTATATATACAACATTCAATAAACCTAGTGATGTTGATCTTTTTTATTTTTTTATTAAAATAGGAGATCCAACCATCTCATTGTAGCTGGAGGATTGAAATAAACCTCATATATTCTTTGCATTTGTGTACAGTAGTGTCCCATGAATTGTCATAAACTTCACTGAATTAAAATCCCTTTCCGGATTTTTTCCAGTATTTATTTCACAGTGGACGGTGGAGCTTCAATGATGTGGAGTCAACAAGCACCCTTACCCATTTTGAGAAAGAATAGTTGGTTTTTGTTTTGGTCTTTGCTTAATTATCCTGTATTTCTCTGCTTACAAGTGGTGGAATGAATTTGTCTTGGTACAGCGACCTTAAATTTATAAGATCTAAGAAAATAAAAACTAATATAGAATGTTAGACTTCTTTCTAATAACCTTTTCAGTCTCTTTTGCACAGATTTCAAATCTTTATTGAATCGATATATAAGAAAAAAAAAGTAGCCCGCCACCAGGATGCATTCAAAGTTTTAAAACACAAAATTATTATAGTGAGAGAAAATCAATCGAAAATAAGTGCAGTAATTTGATGTAATTTAAACTGTATTTATTAAATTACCAAATAAAACTGAATTTGTTTAAAAATATTATTATTATAAGTTTATTTTTTTCAGCCGGCAATCCCACTGAATACCCCACGCGAACCCATTTTAAGTAGAAACGTATGGGCTGAGAACTAGTTCTTTATTGTTTCGATTAAATGCTACTTGAGTTCAGATTCATTGTTTGATTCTTTAAATGGAAAAGGAAACGAAAACAACTAACTTTTAAATTTATATTATGTTTTTTAAAGTATTCCATTGTTCACCCTAACATATTGTTGAATATCCTTAAAACGCGATTCCTTGAAAGTATTACATTAAAATAGTATTGCCTAGTTTACAGTTGAAGATTAAATAAAAAATGCACCGAACAATGCAGATGCTTAATACAGTTGAAATAAAAAGTATTAAAAAGAAATCATTTGCATATTTTATGTAAAACAAACTTGGTTTTTCGGCACAAAGTTATTATCTTCTAAAAGATATTTTAAAAATTATTAATATAATAACATGGGATATATGTTTATAGTAATATTAATCATTTTTGTAATGCAAATTGATACTAAACTTAAACTTCGCGTGATAATATAATTAGTATTGACTTTCAATTGTATTATGGGATAGGTTCCTTCTTCGGCAGGTTCACATGACAATACTTCGCTTAAATCATCTAGAAATAATATAAGCATCATTGACAAGAACAATATTTTAAACTTCGCATGATGTATGTTTTAGGATGAATAAAATTTAACTTAGATGAGTGCCTGACCAATAAGAGCACCAGGGAAAGATGAAGAAAACATAAAAAAGATATTTACTATAAACAAAATAATTATTAAATTTCAATGTTTTAATAGGAAGTACTACTTTTTATATTTATTTTTTTTATTTTAATTCTTGTTAAAGGAATACATAAAAGGCATTAAAACAGACAAGATCAATAGTCACTAACGTCTTTATAATTTGATTTGATGAGGCCTGAGGGACAACTCTGCAGTTGTCCGAAAATGCCACATCTGCATAAACATAAAAAGTTACACCTCGATTGACCACTCTATCCACCTTATTTCGACCCCACTAGCAGGTGCGTATCT
The DNA here is from genome assembly GCA_964033795.1 of Lymnaea stagnalis. Lineage (NCBI taxonomy): Eukaryota > Metazoa > Mollusca > Gastropoda > Lymnaeidae > Lymnaea > Lymnaea stagnalis. Next base: position 588,142 of record CAXITT010000198.1, read on the forward strand.
ACAGTGTTTGGTTTCATGGGACATGATTCATTTTTACGCCCCCATTCCAACTCTGAGACTGATTATTTTCAACCATTAAATGCAATCAAAACGAATTTTGCCCCCCCCCAACTGTTCCCCTTAGCTACGCCTCTGGCCACTGGTAACTGGCACAGCCCCCCCCCCACCCCCGACAATTGGAAGTGCCCGAACCGGGGAAAAAGGTCTAAAAGAAACACAGTTTTTTTTATGATGAATAAGATTTTTTTTTTAAATGTAATTTAAAAAAATGCCATTGTGTTTGAAATGAACGGAAGTGTGTTGTCTATCCTTAGAAACAGTCATAGCCATCGTTTAAAAATATTTGAACACTTGAAAACATCTGAAAGTTTCAATCTTGGAGTGCTCAGTAATGCATGCGTGCATCTCCAGGCCATGATTGTAAGAATGGCCATTTGTAGGGCCGTGGCTCACATTTTAACAACACCCCCCCCCCCCAAAACCATTTCGAAGATTGCTACCTGTAGGGCCGTGGCTCACATTTTAACAACCCCCCCCCCCCCCCAAAACCATTTCGAAGATTCCTTCCTTCCGTCGCGAAAACTGAAGTTTTTCATTTCTGATCCCCATAAAACGAGACAAGAAGACTAGATTGTTTCAAATAAACTAATTCCAAAATCAAACAGTTAAAAAATGAGCTAAAATGTAGTAGAATCTCACAAGAAATGATTCATTTATATATTATATTGCACAGTCAAGTGTTAAATGTTTTTTGTAGCAGCTAGCTGTCAGTGGTACCACTCCAATTAGGGGGTAACTCTTTAAGCCATGCTGATAGTCGGTGTCAAAAATAGTGTTTCTTTTAAATCATTTAATACTTGATGGTAGTTTAGCAATTCGTGGAGAGAGGGAGGATTCGTCCTTACTATATCTATTGGCACCAACAGACGTATTCAGGGTCGGAGGTGATTCCAGCGTCTCCATACTACTTAGATTAAATTCGTTTCTGTTGTGTTCTCCTAGGGTATGCTTTTGGAATCCGCCTAGTGTCCCCTCTCTGACCATTATATTCCAAATACATCTAAACATGTAAAAAATTAATAAAACTATTTTTTTTAGTTTAATATTTATTAAACATAATTGGAACTACTAACATCGAGTTGATTTTTTTAAATAAAGAAAAAAAATTGAGACCGTCCCTTTAATTCCGTCGATAAAAGACCGTGGTTGTCGGATGCTTAACATTAATTATTTTTTTTTCAAAAGTATACACTTAAATATAAAACAACAGTAGGTTTGCTTTGTAGTGCAGATGTCCTGTAAACTTGCGGTTATAATCTTCATTGTATGTGTTGACCAGTATTAATCTTATTTTAAACACTCTATTTCTAACCATTGTTTTTGAGTTGGAAAAATGTTGTCATCAATTTATTGTTTATAATGACCGCCAAAAGGGTGCTGGTATGTCATTTTCCAGTAACACAACAGATAGGATTTACATGGAGAATAAATTAATAACACGTTTAGGTACGTTGTCTCCATATGGAATAAACCAAATCCATAGTTTTACCTAGCTACCATGTCTTTTTCATGTTTGGTTTTTATACTTTTGTCCAATTCACTTCCTTTCTACTTTTCTTCATTTGGTCTTTTCCTGTTTTTTCGCCCACACCAATTTTTTCCCCCTTTCTTAGGTAGGATATCTGTATATATATATATGTAAATGTAATAATTTCAAATGTAATAATTTCGAGAGAGTGAGGTTGACGCTGCGCAACTCTTCCTCACTTTAAAAAAAGTCACCCGCGCAAGTCATCAGTAATCCAATTATTCCGACACTGCTTTATGGATGTGAAACGTGGACTGTCTACCAGCGTCACGCCAAGAAACTGAATCATTTTCACACTACCTGCCTCAGGAAACTCCTCGAAATCAAGGGGCCAGACAAAGTCCCCGATACCGAGGTCCTCGCTAGAGCGAACCTACCTAGTATCTTCACAACTCTGATGCAGTCGCAGCTCCGTTGGATGGGACACGTACCCCGTTTGGCAGACCACGGCTCCCGAAACAAATATTATTTGGAGAATTCACGATAGGCAAGCGCTCCCAAGGAGGCCAAAGAAAGCGTTACAAAGACTCACTGAAAGTGGCACTAAAGGCCTTCAGCATAAACCCTACTCGATGGGTGCAGACAGCCCAGGACAGAGCCAGATGGAGAGCTGCTGTCAAGAAGGGGGCTAAATCCCATGAAGCTAAGAGAATAACCACAGCTGAGACACGCAGGCTTGTTCGAAAGAGCAACATTAGGTCATCGTCTGAAGCAACTATTCCATGCCCACGGTGTCATAGATTATTCCGAGCAAGGATCGGTCTAACAAGCACTCGACGGACGAACAACAACAACAACAAATGTAATAATACTTCTTTAATTGTATTTTTTGTACTGATAAAGGCATGTGCCGAAACGTATACTTTTCTAATCTGTAAAATTATTATTAAAGCTTACCTCATATTGTTATATTGACACAAATTGTTGGTGTCTAATTAATCAAGGGACGTCAATAGAATTCCAAAATAATTAAATAACTATCGATGTTACAGATTTATTTAATATTTAAAAAATACGATACATCTATTTGGTCCCCTTTTTTTTTCATTTTTAATTGGCTGTTTTGAAGATACTTACACACGTGGCAAGACCTTTTAATTTGATGCTTACTATCATTTATAATAATTTTAATCAAGATAAACAGTTGAAAAATCAGAAAAAAAAAACAAAACAGAAATACATTATACATGATAAAATTCTATTTAGGTATTTGATCAGTGAAACGAAAAGAAAATTATATATTTTAATCTTTCCCTTCTATTCATTATGAAAAATACGTTCATATAAGTGAAATGTTTCTGTGGTTTTGCTTGATATATATTTCCACTTGTCATTTCAGGAGGTGTCATATAGCCATCATTGGGATCTTCTTGATGTTGTATCTCAATGGCATTATATTGATTATGTTCTTCTTCTCTTTGGATAGTATAATCTCGAAAAGATTAAATAATAGTTATATTAAATATATATATATATATAAATTTAAAAGAAAATAAACATTTTATATAAGTGTAAAATGCTATTTTGTAAACATATTTACCATAAACTAGACATTAATAGTGATGTCTTATGATTTGTTAGAAATTCGGCGAATTTTACTTTTCATTCGCAAAAATTGTGGCAATTTTTTTGAAAAGTTTTCCCACCTTTTCCCATCATTATTCATTTTTTTTATGATACAGATAATTCTACCTAACAAATTCCCTATTTTTGAAAAATTATTTTAACATTAAAAACTAAACCAAAATTAAATCTGTCATATAATTTTGTTTTGAGATTTTGATAGCAAAAGGAACTTATTGCATTTTTATTTGTTTTTTTTATATGATTATGATGAGTTAGTAATTAGTAATTATTGCCATTTGGCTACGAAATTTCGCAGCACAAGTTGACTAAAACATGATTATTTTTTAAACTTATTTTTAAAAATTAAGTTTGTATTACTTTATCAATATAAAGAGTGTAAATTAAAAAAAAAAATTCTAGAACCTATGTAAAATTTTAAAAAATACCAAGTTATTAGTTGGTGTGTTTTATTAACATTAAAAAAAACAACAATCAATGGAATTAATTTATTTTACTTTTAAAGAGGGGACAATACAAAATTGTTTTTTAACACCCATTTCTTAAATTTTAATGAAAAAAAAAAGCTTTTTATTTGCAATTTTGAATTTTGCCCTTATGAAATTAATGTAATTTTTCTTTTTTGAGTTATATCGAAAATTTACTTGGTTTATTGTTAGAATATCTTTTGGATCAAATTAATTTTTAATTTAATTTCACAATTTTAAAAACGTACTAAAAATAAAAACGTATGATTGGGTGTGCCTAAAATTTTTTATTACGATATAATAAAAATAATTATTGGATCATAATTTACCGATCATAAAAAATATCATCATAACGTTCAAATTTTAATAAAATACCTATATAATTATTTAATTGTTATTTTAAATGCATTTGTAATATATAATTAAATGCTTAAACTTATGCTAAATTAGAAAATATATATTTTATTGTTATCAAATTTAAATTTATTCGCTTTTCGTAAAATAAATTAAAGCCCCTAACATTGTTTTAAGGAATCAGAACGTATTCTACTTTTTTTGTTGTACAAATGAATTTAAGAGTCTTTTTGTGTTCCTTAAGGCTAAAATCAAGTAATGGTTTTGAAATTAATAAAAAGCTTTTTTTTTAAAACAATTAACATATTATTTGTCATTATATTGGTTCGACAATACTTGCAACTTTATTAATTCAACAAGCATTTATGTTGTACTTTTATTAAAATAATTATTAAATGACTTCATTTTTCAAAATGCGCAGTGTTACAAATAAACTTTCAAATAATTTTTTTGAAATAATAACCATCAGTAATAATTAAAAACACTTACTTCTTTGCGTGTAACACAGTGCAGATATAACCAACCAAGATATGATGATAACAGCCGCCTCAATTATGATGATCAGCAAACTAAGATTTGCATTTTTCTCACACATATGGTTTTCTCTGAGATTTTCTGTGTTTAAATAGACATAGAAATTATTATTATACACTTACTCCTTAACAGGGGCAACAGGTTACTTTGCTTAAAAAATGGTTAACTTTGTCCCTTTGCTTTCTTCATTTTAATAATCATACATTTCATCTAAGTTTTTACTAAAAAGTCTTCTGCCCTAAGTTTCTCCCACTAAATCGTTTGGCCTAGGTACACTGGCAGCTGTAGTCACAAAACTGCAGATAGGCGTCTCGGTCACTGAAAACGAGCATCAGGAATTTCCGGCAGACCATCGAATGAGTGAGAAGCACCAAAAGCATGGGAAACAATCTAGAAATCATGTTCTTCAGTCGTCTGCTCCATCGTTCCCTATCGAGCCTACAAGAATTAAAAATGACCCTAAGTATTTGGTCGACTTTTTAAAAATCAAATGAAGCAAAACAAAACTTAAAAACAATCCTTCTGAAGTTCAGCTTTTTTAGTCTGCGCCCGCTTTAGGACAAAGACGATTTTGAAAGAACTTAGAGAAGAACATGTTTTTATAGGAATTAGCTAGGTACACTGTAGAAATTGCATCATAAACGTCATAGACCATAAACTATGGGAAATGGGGGCTCTGGATAAATTTTCTTTTGCGGTGACTGAGACATAGAGGGGCGTCATGATGCTGATTTTTTTTTTTTTAAATCTGCAATTACTGGCAAGCCTCTGGACTTTCGAAGAAAGTCAACGGTTGGATAACGACCTTTCTAAAGTGAAAGAAAACACCGCACCATTATCAGCTGCTAGGCTGCAAACCCAGATAAAGTAAAGACCAAGTTTCACCATGATCTTCACTCTGTCATAGCTTTCATTCCATGTCAGGTCAAGCTTTATTTTATTGTTCCCTTCAATTCTTGGGTATGCCACGACGTCATTGATTGGAAGGGTTCCTAGAAATGTATTTAGAGGGCCTAAAATGCGTCTATGGCATTATAAATGGTTGAGTGGTGAAACTGACGCGATCTAGGGTTATGCGGACCAACATGACCAACATATGTACACTTATCGCTTAAAGAAGTTTGTGGCACCGTTTTATGAAGATATTGCGAACTATTGTGTCCTGGTGAGAAAACTCTAATCACTGAGAGGGACAATATTATGTAATGTTGGGATGAAGATTTTGACGGCATCACAAATTTCCCGTCATCAATCAAAGATGGTATTATGAAATCTTTCGCACCTGTTCAAATCCCTCAAGAAATGGAAGACAATTCCACCCAAAATTAGAGCCAACAAGGTATGTATCTTCCCTCATGTGGCAACGCTCGAGGTTATGTCTCTATACCCACAAACATATACAAAGTAGAGTCAAAGCACTAACTGACAGGATCTACCAGATGCTCATAACTAAGCGGCAACCGCAGACTATTCCTCAAGATTTCAATAATGCATTTATTTCTTGTTTATCTGTACAAGCGTAAAGGTAACCTTTCATCTTGCGATATTTTTTGCTCTTGCAAGCAATATACAAGGTAGAATCTTGATAAACCTTCTTAATATGCATCTTGAAAACGATTTACTTCATGGAAGCAACTACGCTTTCCATAAAAAACGTGAAAATATTAATATGGTTTTTGAGGCCAGGCAGCTACATGAAAAATGCCAATTACATAATATTGACCTACTCATCACCTATTTAGAACTGACCAAGGTATTCGACACTAGAGAGAAGGTCTTTGGGCAATCCGGGTAAGTTCATTTTAATTTTACGGCATTTCCATGATAGCTAAGGTTTGGAAAAAATGGAAATACGTCTTTAACATTTACTGTGGTAAATTGCGTCAACCTTTCTGTTTCCTTACCCCAACACTTTTAAGAGCCCCCTTTTTCCCGCCACAATGTCTGATCCATGCAGAAAGGAAAATGTTTTATTTTGTTTCAAACACCTATTCGATTGTAAATTATTCAGCCTCAAGAGACTTCATGCCGAATCCAGGTTTTTGAAAGAGCATTTAGAATACCCTTAAGCGCCAAGTAAGACAGCACATGTAGATGTCCCACACATCCCCAGTTCTTACTGCACAATAATATTTCGTCCCTGAGTTTCGGTCTCATCAGCAAACTGAACACCCTTAGCAAAAGTCAGATCTACCGCGAGTACGGTAATTAAAATGTTTATGGTCGATTCAAAAGTCGAGCACTACTCGGTGATTTGAGTATAAATATGAATGTAAATAATTTAACTGATTGAAGGTGCTACTATTATTTTTTTTATCTCAAATTAATTGAATTGATCACAAACATTCTGATTTAAATATTTAACATCTTAGGTTAAAAATAGCAAAGATAAAAAAAAATTGTTTTTCTAAAATATCAAAAGAACTTTCATAATTAAAAAAAACAGGTTTAATACTCATTTTTTTAATCTTTTATTGACACCAATGTTGGTTAACTGGCATATTTATTAAGTTTTAGTTCCTACAAGACTATGTGGTGCACTAACCAAATGTTAACCATCTGTCTCTATCTTTTTCTTACATTTTAAGTTATTTAATGATAATCTCAGACAGAGACGTGTTCGCAATTATTATTCCTGAAATATATTACCTACCAAAGGCCATTGCATGATTATTATCACGGTAACTCGTTAAAGGGATAGGAATTATGAAATCTACAAGTAGATTAATCCAATTCAAATCTCAATTTTTTAAGTGTCTATCGTAGTCTTTGCCGCTGTTACTTAAAACGATCAACCAGATAAATAATTAATTTGTGCATAATAATTCATGATCAATAAATGTAATAATACAGGTATTTTCAAGCTCATCTCCTAAAAAGGGACCAACTATCACAGACATATTGTCTTTTGAATATGATTTTCAGACTGATCTCAATAATCAATAAGGAAAGAAAACAAATAGCTTGAAAATCATCAACACGTTAAAAGTTCAAGGAAACCCGGATTATCAACGCACTAAATAATATGGTCAACAATCAGTTACATTTTTATCTAAGATGTTCTAAACGTTATATTTAATTGTTCAAACTGAAGTGTCACTCATTCACATATGATCTTTTGTGTCATTAAAATTTTGCAAACCAGCTTATTTGCTAAAAATATTTTTGTAAACCTTTTAAAATCACATAAATGATATTTGCAAGAAAAGCAGTTATTTACTTGGACGTTAGATGAGGTGACTAAAATATTTATGAAAGTTTCCATCGGGGAAAATACTAAATAAAATATGCAAGTATACTTACCTGAAAAAGTTGTGCTAGCAATGAATTCATTGGTTGTAAAATAATTTGTTAAAGTTGACTCTTTTAGAGATCTATTGTTATTGTTGGGTAGATCGCAAAGACATCGAAAGTTTGATCCATTTATTAAATAATAAGGACATTGTTGATTGCCCGATACTGTGTCTTGACCTTATGTTGGTATAAATATTTTAAAAAAAATTAAAATATAAAATGCGAAGTTCTAGTTTCATTTTTACAGTAGGACATATAAACTATCTCTCACCCTTTCATTTGAATATTCTACACCTCTATTTAAAAATTATTGCTATTGTCCATTTTATATTTTATCTAATATTTTTTACATAAAGACCAGCTTAAACATCTCTTTTTTTCATTCCCTTCTATTTACAAGTTATGTCACCAAACCAAACGTAAAAAGAATTAACCAACACCAATAGCCTCTCATTTACTCAAAAATTTCCGACCCTTAACCTTCTAAATCGTCTGTACATACAACGTCCTTACTTAAGGCTTACGATATATTCTTATTAGGCGTATTTTGAAAAAAATATTTTAAATAATTGAGAAAAAAGTGAAATCAACATACTAATCAACAGACCACAGTGTTTACATTTACGGTGAAACAAGACATTTACTTACTTAAATCAATTGTAAAACACAACGTAGTTCCCATGCGTTGAATGTTGAAGATCGTATCTGTGACATCTGGATATAACGTAACAAGAACATCGTGTTTCTTTTCCTTGACTTTTGACATCGGTAAACTTAATGTGCAATTAATCGAGTAGTAAAGTTTCTTATTATAAGTTACTTCATGGATGCTGGAAGTTTCATTGTATGATTCCTGTAACGAAGGCTACAAACAGTTTTTGCCATGTAAACATACTAATTTCAATTTGAAGTATATGTGTTTTCTACTGAAATAATCATTAATTCAATTAGGTAAAGCAGAAAGCTGAGCAATTAAAATATTTTTTTTGAGATTGCGATAAACGAAAAGTGAACAATAAATATGATACGAAGTAATGGAAAAATGTGTCATGTTTTTTTTTGTGTGTTAATTTCCAAATCTCATTATAATTCAAACATGATGTTTGTATCACAAACACATCATTCTTTTTGGCAAGTACGTCAGAACTAATAGGAGTTGGATGTTTAAAATTAATAAATATTTACTAAATTTCTAAGTATTACAACAGTAGTTAAATTTTGACTACACGTATTATTGAAATTTAGTTAATCTACGTAAAGCTAGTGAGGAGAAGGAACATTCTGTAAGATGTTTCTTGTCTGAAATCTAACATATTAAATTTTATTTCAATAGATACAAATATATTTCAAAAGGTTTATAAAATGAAGTTTTGAAAAATTTAAAATAAGAAAGATGTATTAAAAATAATTTTTAAAAAAGCGTCATTTTAATGTGAAATTACTAAAAAGTAGACATATATTTTGACAAATATTTCACTCCTTACAGCAGCAAAAATCTAGGCATCCCTTTAAGTTCATGTATAACAATAACTATATTAATTAGTTAATACCAGCTTAACAGTTTTGAATGAAATGTATCGAAGAGAAGGTACAAAGCCAGCAGTCGCATAAGCAGATAATTGCCAAATATTTTGTAATAGTAAGATATATTCAACAAATATATGTAATTAAAATGTGTGCATTTACTAACTGGTGTAAATGAACTTACGTTTGTAGAAAATTTGCAAACAGGTGATGGATAAATCATGGGAGAAAATAAGTTTATGTAGAGTTCATCATTCATTATCTCAATGGAGGATGTCACATTTTTAGCTTTTGCTACGATATTGGACAAGGAATATTTCTTAATTGATGGTATTGAAACAAAAATGTATAAATAGTTTACTATTATATACTTTTTAAATGAAAATAATAATAATTGTAAAGAAAATGACTAAATGACTAAAAATGACAATTTGTCATTAATCGTATGATAATAATACACTTATATCAGAGGCGCCGCCGTTGTAAGAATCTATTCCCATTGGATTGAATAGTAGTCCTTCATGATTTGTATATAGTTTAGCGAGTTTTTCTTTCATTTTGCTACACCTATGGCTATTATGTCTAGGAATGATTATTCAATAATGATGCGTTTCAAAATATTGAGACGTCACGTAAATTTACACTCAACACAATGTTCTCATGTAATGAGTAAAGCTGTCTTACGGACCGCGCACAGGAAAGAAGTTCATTTTTGAGCACCAATAAAAAAAACTTTCATTTTAACGTTCATGATTGTCTTAGCCGACGTGTATAATCATTATTATTTTTTTTATGTGTAGGCCTATAACTCGTATAAGGTAAAACATGAACGGGGATATCCGTATCCAGATATTACCCATTGCATAACCGTCGTTTTATCCCAAATAAACAATCTTAGGAACACGTCTAACAAAAACACAGTTCCCCAATTCTTCATAGTTACCATGTACTGCCAAGAGGATAAGGAAAGCGTGTCAAACATGCGGTCATTTACACGCAGACTTGAGGCCCGCAAAAAGGTTGTCATCGTTTTACGCCAAAAATTGCAGGTTTTATAATTTAAAATTGATAGAGGCGCTGTTACGCACTGGCTTCTCTTGTGAGAAATCAATCTCCTATTTTAAATTTATGGCTCGTTCAAACAGTGCCTAACAAAGGACGATACCATAGAAAAATAAAATAACAAAAGTACGACCTCAAAACAGTTGCCTAATTACAATTAATAAGACTTAATTTAGTAATAATACAATAACAAAACAAAAGAAATATCATTACAAATCATCAACTTACAGCATGATAGATCTTGTACCGGTACACAGTTAACACAGTTAGTACAAATTGCCAATGAATAATGATGAATGATAAATTCAAATAAACACACATAAGTACACAAAGAATAATACACGTCTCGTGAAGTTAATCATATTTATCAATCTCCGTTTCTCCCTCTGTGCCTGTCAATCCCTTATATATGTGGGTCTACCGACGCATCTAGAAACGCCCTTACTTTTCTAATTCAATCGAGAACCTTCGACAAGATAGTAGTAGACCTACTAACCCTGTTTAATTGGAAGCCGGTTGTAAACAAGATTCATCAAACGAATAGGCCACGCCAAAAAAGAACGCTACCGTCTGCTAGGGATCTAATGTGGGGTGAAACAAAGTTCAAGCACGGTAAAAGTGCACTACATAACAGGGGCCTTTTTCACATAACGACAGACACACATTTGCACACACATATACACATATGCTTTTCTTTTTTTCGGAAAGTTTTTTTTTTTTCAACAATGAATACTTTATCAAAACCGCAAAACATAAAATAATGTTTAAAAAACAAAAAACTTTCCATTAAAGACGAGTTCACACATTAAAAATTAGAAAAGAATATACAATTCTTTTAATATTCATTCCACAAAGAAAGACTGTGTAGAAGTGTAGATGAGGAGTCTATGACGCCAAATGATTCAAATTGAATCTAGATGAAACTTTAATAATGTTTGTTTTTTTAAAATTTGATTTTTTAACATATTTTCTGCACAGTCTTTCTTTAACGAGCCAAACAAAATGCGCGATGTGGTTTAAATTAATTGAATCATAATGTTATTATTATTTATATACTTGTTTAATATTGGCTTCTGTTGTAACCAATCTTATGAATAAGTTGAACTGGGTACTTGAGAGAACATACGGAATGCCCTAATTCAAAAAGTTATTACAACATTTTTGATGTTAAGTGCCGGTGGCGATTCTAATCATAAAAAAAAAAAAAAAAAAATTAAAAAGAAGGAAAAAATGTATATACAAAATAAGATTTAAAAATTATTTTAAAAAAAAACAATTGTACCGAATGTCCTTAATTTGCACATTGCTTGAGATACTTGAAAAGCATAATTGAAATTGGTAATGGTGACGCCCTTGTAGTCATCAGCTCTGGTAACATTGTAAATCAGTACAATATGTGAACTATTTACAGCAGTGTTGAAGATATCATTATTGATGTTATTGCACGTCATATTCTTACATATTTGTATAGTATTAATGTAACTGACTTTAAACACATCATTAGAGTAGAGCGTTCTAAAAACTGCTGTGTAATTGTTATGTTCTTCAGCTGCTTCACAGGAGCTTATATTGATATGTTTATCTGTTGTTTTTTTTAATGAAAAAAAATAAGTTAACAAAATATACATTTAATATATATAGTTGCATATATATTTTTTTATATTTACGATAACAACACAAGTATACACTTTTGTTTACTTATTTTCGGGATAATCCAACATGAGCAATGATAGCTTTATTATGCTATTTAAGTTGTTGTTTTTTTCATTTTTAGAAAGGATAACGAAATTTAGCATCCACCATGCATTAAATAAGCATTGATTTTTAATATTTGTAAACATGAAATCCATAATCTAATATGATATTACTTACCACAATTTGTGAGATCCACATAATAAACTGAAATTATTGCCATGATAAAATACATTTTTTCAGAATTCATTTGGGCCTCAGAAATTTTTGTTAAAAATATTATTGATTTTTATTTTCTGCTTCTTTGCTATTTTTGTTGTTTTTTTCTAATGAGATCGTCACATAATTTGTATTCATTATATAAACATTTCTTTAAAACCTCTAAACTCTGGGAAATGGTATGTTCCTATTTGTATAAGAAAATAAGTGATTAAATTCTGAAGCTAGAAAGTAGAGTTCAAATATGACCACAAGTGTTTACTTTAGACTAAACATATTAAAAAAGATAGATAACGGTCGTGTGTATTTTACATCAACTAACTAGCACTCTTAAAAACTGACGATTGACATCTAATTGATGTTTTTATCTTACGATAAAAATAATGCATAACAATTTGATCGAATTACAGATAAATATTAAAATACGCTTTTAAATAAATAACCTTTTTTCTTTTCTGACATACATACTACAATCACCTTTCACATGTCGTGCCATCATGTAGCCTATATAAACATCTCAAATTTATAAATTTGAAATTTACTGAGATAATATATATCCGGCATCGGATTGTTTAACGAGTTGTTCATAAATCAAAAGGGCCAGGCAAAAGTGCAATTAGGTTGCACACTTTCAGTGGAGGGAGAGAGGGAGGGGTGGGCACGTTACACTTGGTCTTGTTAGTCGTACTCCTTGAACGGCACAGCTATCACAGTTTCAAGCAAAACTCTTTTGTCTTTGAAGTTGAGGGCCTAATTATTTAAATTGGTGAAATTGAATTATTTGCTTGGTGCAACAGTTCTCACACTGATGTGAAATAATGATCCCTAGAAATAAAACAGCCTACTACCGTGGAACTGATTGTAAAGAAGAACATTGGATTTATGACATTAAACCAAAAAACCAGCATCTAAGTCAACTGTAAGAAAGTAAGCCTGGTTACTCATTCATTGTTGTAAGGCTCAACGCTACTGAAAGGAAGTAACAATGAAAGAAAAGGCTAGTGTTATTGCCAATTACAAACATACAAAGTAGATATGAAACGATTAAAAATTGTATATTTTGTAAAGGATTTTTAATAATGTATACTATTTTTATATTTGTTAAATATATTTTTTATATAAACAAGCAGTTATGCAATTGAATTGTATTATTAACGTTTAAATATAATATATAAATTTCAGGTCAAATATTAATTACTCATACATACTTTAATATTATGTTTAGTATACTTTTAAAGGTAGAATTAAATAAATAATTCATGAAAGTACGTTCTTTTTGTGAGAAAATTCCTAAAAATAGATGGGTTTCTAGAAATAATGACTAACAATATAGAATTTTAGATAGATTTTATCATCAATTAAAAATTATTTTAATATAAAAACAACATGGAAATACTTCGTGACAGTGTGATATTATCTGATGAATCCAGGGTCAAAGACGGTAGCGTTTTCTTAATGGTCCAGTGATTTCATTTTTTCGACCTTTGATACCGACAAAATAATTCACGCCTTTGTTCATCAGGATTTCCGTAGGGAAATGTGTCGTCAAGGGGTGATGAACACTGGCTATCATAGCGAAAGACGCCATTCAAAATCTTCTGATAAAATTAAATCAACGTGTATTACTAATAAGTTTCAGTTATTATTCGTGTGAAAGGGAAGACAATGCGTCACTGACCCGGGGGACAATAGTCCGGGCTCCGACTCATAAGTTATCTCTTTAAATTTTTTACTTTTTATTTTATTTTTATTTTTTTTTTTTTGGAATCCTGTGTTAATAGTTCCAACTTCAAAGAAATATAATGTATAATAATTTATTTTAAACGGCAAAATATAGTGGAGTCAGCGTCTAAGGGCCGCGTTTTAAGATTGAAGTATTTTGACGACGTCGAAAAGACAAGAAATTTTTTTTTTTTTTTTTTTTTTTTTTTTTACAAATTTATAAAAATACACAACTAGGTCAAGGGACATTCACGTTATCCTCATCATCTCTCTCCACTTAAGTGTAGGATGATGTAATACTAAATTGGCGTATGCGTTAAATTAGATATCTGCGTTTTATATTTATCCAAAAAAAAATTGGGGGAGGGGCTCAGTGTGCCCCTCACCAAGCTCCTCATCAAATTTTGCAAGACAGCATTCAGTGCCCCCATTTCTCAATCGAGTGGTACTTAAACTTCATCTAAACCACCACCCCCGTAAAACAAGGCTGACCACTCCAAGTGGCGTAGAATTTTTGAGGGGGGAGGGGGGTAAGTTAACGCACCTTGTGGAACTACTATTGTTCTCTGTGTCACAGTTTGCGGCATTTGGGGTCAAGTCAAAAATAGAATATTTTAATTCCTTTTCTTTTCTGTCTAAAGGGTGAATAACTTAACTAAGTTTGACAGGACGCGCCACTAGTTGGAATTACTGTGGGAAAAAAACAACAAAAAGAACAAAGTTAAACAAATAATAAAAACAATTACTATGTTTATTAAAAAAAGAACTTTAAAAAAATCAGATCTTAGTATAAATTAATTCACCCATTTAATGGTCATTTAATGATATCGGTATATGTTCATCTATGTTATCTGTATCATACAAGTCGTTTCTTAATTCCACAATTGAAATTTAAAGATTTTTTTTTAATAATAAAATCATCTTACAATCTAAACCTTGCATTTTTATCTTCTTTCTTAAAGTTTAAAAAAAGGAGTTTTGCCACGTTTTTAACGGCTTATAAGTAATTAAAAATTACCGGTGCAGTTTTGTAAAATGAGCTGTTTATTTTACTTTGAAAGTAATCAAAAGCATGTTTTAAAAAAGTCAAGTTTTTCCCATACTTATTTTTTTGTGTTGAAAATCACATTCAAACAAATAAATTATATGAAGTGCTATTTAATTTCTTTCCATAAATAACTCTCCTATTTATGCTGAAACAAATTGACAACAGAAAAACAAAATAGTGTTCTTTAGTTTCTCGAGACATAGTTTTGAGTAACTTAAAACCTTAATACAATGACTAGCGTAGGCCGCGTCTGTAATCAAGTAGTCTTTTCCCATTAAAGACCTTTGGTGTAAATGTCACTCGTGTAAAAATGATTTCAATAGACTACTTCCCTCTAATATAGTACATTCTGAAGTTATTGTTCCTACCATTTGATATAACTAAAATGTTCACTGGCTTCACTCACTAATGGGCTCTTTTCCTAAAGGAATTTCTTATTTTAATATTGTTTCATAAAAATTTCACTTGCGATAATTTACACGCACTTTTTTAAAGATTTATTTTTTTATATTATAATTTTCATGCATTTTAAATTTAAAAAACAAAAATAAATTTTAATGTCTTTTTCCTTATTTGTAGTCGATCTTACCTAATTGCATACTTCTTCGCTATAATTAATATTATTTGTTTATATTTTTTACAGGCAAACCTAAAGTTTGATTTCATTTAATTTTATTTCATCAAATTGTATTTATTAAGACGAAACAAATCTGAAAATATCTAAAATTATCATATTCATCAGTTTATCGTTTAAGCCGGCGACTCCACGGAATACGTTAATCGACGCCATTTGAAGTCGAATCTTATGAGTTGAGAACTCTATGAGTTATGAGTACATTCGACTTCGGTCCAGCTTCAGTTTTTCATAATTGAATGGCAACAACAGAGAAAAACAAAAAAAAATCTTAAATATATAGGCCCCTACTCATCATTTAAAAAAACTACAACTCATTTTTCAACTTCCCAAAACATATCGTTGAACATCTTTAAAACACGATTCCTTAAAAAAATAAAAATAAAACATAACTGCCAAGTTTAAAGTTTATTTTAAAGAGAAATAGAAAACATTCACCTGAATAATCCAGTTGCTCACACATTTGAAATAACATATTATTATGTTGTATACTTTTTCATAAAAGAACATGATTTCTTGAATGAGAGAAATTATTAAGTTCAAGACATATTTTTTTAATACTGATAATATTATCATACATGAAACGTAAACATTAGCTCATTGAATGTCTCATATTGATGATACACATTTATAGAATCTTAATCTGTCCTTGTATGTGGGATCATTGCTTCATTATTCTCATCAATTGGTGTGATTTAGTGATCTGCATCATTGGCACTATGTTCATCATCATCATGATCATCATTATCATGTCTCTTAGTTCTTGGACCGTTGGGGCGCCACAGATGACATGTGACCTATACTCCTCCATTCGTCTCTGTCTTCAGAACTTCGCACAACATCGCCCAGTGTTAGTACTGTCTACTCTTTGATGTTGTCCTCCCATCTTTTTCTTTGTTTTCCTCTTCCTCTCCCTCTTCTTGTGGTGCCCTTCAACATTTCTTTGGCAAGCCCTTGTTTCCTTGTTACGAAGCCGTACCATTGTAATTTGTGTTTTTTCACAGTCATCAGTAGGTCATCGTACTCCCAACTGCCTAGCTAACCCTTTCTTTCACTTTATCATTGGAGATATGATCCGTATAGCACTATGTTGGTGTAGCTCAATTGTATTGTTTGAAGTGGTCGTCTTTCTATTACTAAAAAAAGGAACTTCTGAGTACAAATCATGTAAAATTTAAAAAAAAACGTTAATTAAAAATAAATTGGTCCCATTGCTTGCATTAAAAAAGATCTCTTGATTGGTCTATGTTGGTGTTCTGCAACAAAGACTATGTTCATCAATGATTAAAAAAAATATTTTTTTAACAATAAAAAAATAACTGTAAAAGTTATTTTTGGAAATGATTTTTAAATAATATTTTATACTATAATTATTGTTGTTGTTGAGCCTTCTCGTCCATGAGGGGCATCCACCGATCATCGTCGGCGTCTGCGGTTCGTCCAAGGGCATAGGCCACCTACGAGAGACCTCCAGGCATCTCTATCCTGGGCCAGATTCTCCAGGATCTTCCATTCATGGCCAATTTTCTTGATGTCTGTCTCCAATTCTCGGCGCCAAGTGTTTCTTAGACGGCCTCTTTTCCGCTTACCCTGTGGGTTCCATTTCAGGGCTTGCTTTGTTTTGTTAGAAGCAGGTTTTCTTAGTGTATGACCAATCCACCTCCACCGCTTCTGGAGAATCTCTTCCTCAATGGGCTTCTGTTTTGTCCGCTGCCACAGTTCCTGGTTGCTGATTTTGTTCGGCCAGTGAATTCTGAGAATTCTTCTTAGACAGTTGTTGATGAAGGACTGAATTCTGGTCTGGTTTACGGCCGTTGTTCTCCATGTCTCGGCTCCATATAGCAGCACAGGTTTTACCATAGCATTAAAAATCCTTACTTTTTACTTGCTGCCTAAGTTGTTAGAGACCCATGGGAGATGCTGATCTTCTATCGAGCGCCTCCCCAGCCGGCGGATAGGGGAAAGCCAGCCAGATATGGAGGGTACCGGGGAAATAAAATACCCGGGGTGGACCAAAATCAGCCCTACTGCCTTGTAGGAAGTGGAGGGATCCACAAAGGCTAGGGACCTAACCCGAACAAAGGCAGCTACCCATTGAGCTGTGAGGGGCAACCCCCCAAGTGGTTGTGCGCAAGGCCAACAACCCTGCCATGTAAAAA
>CAXITT010000198.1:621699-657580 GCA_964033795.1 Lymnaea stagnalis
GCTGGTTTAAGGGGGGGGGGGTTCCTTTGTTAAATATGTTGATTTAAGATAATTTAATATTCTTTTATTCATAAAAATAAATGGAATTTTTTTTTTTTTTTTTCTTTGTTGGGTAAACTAAATGGAAGAGAAACGCATGTCTATAATCCGAAAAGAAAGTGAGATAAAAAGAATTAAAAAAATTAAATATTATATTTAAGCAATACATACGTAAATCAATATGAAGATATATATTAGTCATCACTCGCTCAATGAGAGTAACATTTGAAGTTCCATTGGGATATAATTTTACGTACACATTATGTTTATTTTCTTTCAATTTTGAAATTTTTAAACATAACGTACAGTTCATCGTGTTGTAAAATGTATTGTCATGGATTACTTTAGTAAAACTTGAACTCAGAAAATAAGTTTCCTATATATATACAAAATGAACAAATGAGTAAAAAAATAAGTAAATATTATTTTAAAAACAACTGGCCCGTTAATTTTTTTTTATTATATAATGCATTGCAAAAGATTTTTGTTTAAGTTTGAAAAAAAAAATTATGCAAATTTTTTACTAAATGTTTGTTTTCCTAATTACTGTTCTATTATTTTTTAAGTAAAGACCACATTCTGCAAAAAAAAAAAAATAGTTTTGAGAAAACGAATGAAATATAGTATATATGCCTATCTATGTTCCAGTGTTTCCCAAAATAATCAGCTATACGGCATAGACCACGACATTAATACTGCCGGTCCACAAAGCATGAGACATGAAACTTGTTAGATTCAAACGGTTATAAAAAAATGTAAACTTTTTTAACGACTAGCGTTAATTGGTAATATTTAATAGAGTGTTCTGGAATTTGGCCCATGATGGATGTAAACATATTTATGACCTGCCTATTTAAAGATAATGAATCTGACATCGGTACCTGGTGAATTTGGAAACTAATCCAGGTGTCCGCTAGCCTTACGTTGCTCATGGTGTTAACGTCGTAAATCAAACTCATAAAAAGTATGTAGTTATTTAAAATTGATGCTTTATTTTAATGTCCAGAATAATTTTTAAAAAGAAAATTTGACGTTTTGATACATAAAGATGATTAACCGTAATAAGTAATGTCCTCTTTTTTTCTTTATATCAATTTAACAAACAGAGACCTATTAGCTGGGCTGTTAGATCGTTATTTAAATATTACTTACATTTGATGATAACACACAACTGGGGTTAGGGTAAATCAGTGGGGTAAATATATTTATGTAGATTCGTTCATGCAGTATGTGTATGCTTGTGGTCACATTTTTAGCACCCACTGGGGAAACAATGCTATGAACAATATAATTATACAATAAATTTATTGATTTATATTATTAGCTTTACTATAAAATTTTTTATCATTGTTGTAAAATTGCAATTCAATAGGGTTAATTAATTTGTAAAAAGCAATGTATGTTATTAAAATATACTTCACGGTTTTATCTCTCTTAATGGTATAACTAGAGATGACAAAAAGAAACTACATAAAACAAATAAAACTTGCCGAAGATCCTAAGTAAACATTTATTTACTGTATAAGAGCCAGATTTCCCTTGTGATATTGCTACTCCATGCTGATCATCATATCTAGTTACGTTGTAAATCAAGACATACACATGTGAATCACGTATGGTCGTGTTGTAGATTTTATTAGAGTTATTATGAAATGTTTTATTTTTACAAACTTGTAAGATATTTCTGTAGCTAATTTTATAATCTCTGTTGATGGTACTAGATATTCCAAACACGACTGTGTTACAGTTTCCTTCAATAGCAGCTTCACATGATTCAACTTTAATCGTATCATCTGGAAAAAATAAAACAGTATTTATATGTTGTATGGGCATTTTTCTCAAATATCAAATTTTAAAAAGAAAACATAATGAACAATTTAGGTCATGGTTTCCTCTTACTAAATTTGATCACAATAAAAGAAAAATGAAATCTACATTTGATTAATGGTGTCATAGACATAATATTAATACTATATATATATATATATATATATATATATATATATTATATATATATATATATATATAAACTACAAAATAAAGATACAACATATAATATATATATATATATATATATATATATATATAATATATATATATATATATATATAAACTACAAAATTAAGATACAACATATGAATTTATTTGAAATTAAAATTTTAAAAAAAATAATGAAAGGGCCGGATTGGGGTTAAAAGTTAAGGCTACTTCATGCTAGAGCAGTGGTTCTCAACCTTTCTAATGCCACGACCCTTTAATAGAGTTCCTCATGTTGTGGCGACCCCCGGCCACAAAATTATTTTAGTTGCTACACCATAAATGTAGAGCATATGTATTTTCAGATGGTCTGAGGCGACCCCTGGGAAAGGGTCGTGCGACCCCCCCCCCACAAAGGGATCGCGACCCACAGGTTGAGAACCGCTGTGCTAGAGACTGATTCAAAGACATTTATGGCGTTTTAAAACTGTGTCCATTTGGCAACAGAAAACTTATACGATCTTGTAGACATACCTTGAACGAAAATAAATAATCAAATGGGGAGTTTGGATTACGCTGAATTAGATTTTTTTAAAAAATATTGTTTATTGATTGAAAACAGAGAAACTACTATGTAAAAAGTTACAGTTTTTAAGCCCTGAGATATAAGAAAAAGGTGAGGAATTATATTGTTGGATCATGTCCTTAACTTTAAATACTGATACGGAAGAAAGTAAGGATAAGTCGCAATAAAAAAATCATTTACTCCTTTCAAATTTCTTGTGTTAAAACATTTTAAAAATATTTACTCTATTTCTTTGCTTAAGATATCAGTAAATTCGAATATCTTTTAAAATATTTACAACATCAACAACTTTAATGTTGATGTACAATATTAATCGTATTACATAACGAGAAATCGAACTGTTAAAATATTAAAAGGTACTACCTACCAGCCTGGGAATACATTACGACATTCATGAGAATAAAAGCCAAAACATGTTCTTTTCTTGTCGAATTCATTTTGCGTATTGTTCATTATTCTCGTGAAGCATAACTAAAGACTTCTAAGAAATAGATGTTATATCAGTGCAATACGTGGCGATCTTTACTAAAGGCATGCTGTTAACACACATCTATACGTGATGGCTTTTAACAATAGATCATCGTGCACTCGTATAATGCCTGTGCCAACGCCTTATTGTCATTTAATTGAATGACTCACTTGATAGTTTCAACCTGATTTCTAGTACACAATTTCGTAAGACAATCTCAGTAAAAGAGGTCACTGTTGATAAGTGTTACATGTAGCATTGATGTGAACAAATGGGGAACATAGACGTGACAATATTATATATTTTTATGTAAGGGAAATAACAATTATAATCCATATATTATGTGGTTGAAGAGGAGAGCATAAAAATGTAATAAATTATATGTGAAATAATTCGTAAATTTGATATTGGGTTATCAATGGGCTAAGAAAACACGTATGTAGAAGTCGAAATCTTTTTGTGAGCTACAAGGAAATAGTTATTTATGTTGTTTTTTTACAATTTATGAGATATTAAAATAAGCGTAAAAACGTAATGTCCCATAAGCAAAGGCTACTCGTACATATATTGGCTGATTTTTTATCTTCTTAATTTAGTATTTACCTCACATTACTTCTGGTAACGCATTAGAAAACTTTTAGACACTAAGATGTGTTTTTGGCTTCTGCGGTTGCCAGATCCTCATATTATGTAGCGCACCGAGAATACGTTTCACACCAACGTTCCCAAATGGTGCTCTGTGGTCCTGCATCAGTTCATGATCCTTTCGCTGCCGGTCTGAATATATTGATTATTCGTGTTCAAAATAAAAAAAAAAATATGGTGTGGATCTGTGATGCTATTTCGATACTAGTCATCCAGTAAGCCACAATTTAAAGTTTTGCGAAAGGCTGTGTGTGACGATCTGAGGCTGGACTTTGTAAAATTTCTTATATCGTAAAGCCGCCCTTGGTAACCCTTGTATAATAACTCCTTTCCCTCCCCTCAAGTTGCCCCGAAGTCGCTCTGCACGAGTGAGTTCCCTTGTGATATCACATTCCTGCACCAGTTCGCTCACCCCCCGAACATGCTATTTGCGGTCAACCATCCCACCGAACAACCTTGAGGAAATAATACCATTCCCCCCCTCATTTTTGCCCTGTAGACAGCAAGGCGGAGTATCGTCCCTTGCTGGAAATGCATTGTCTAGACAGAGAACTCACGCCGAAGCCTGAAAAAGGATGGTCACCTCAGTCCGATTAACCTTAAGGGTTGAAGGTCAAACCCGCAACAGTGAAAGTGAATCCCATATTTCATTAATTAAAATGTTTGAGTGGTCTAACATTGTCGCGATGCAACATATGCTCCCGCCGACAATGAAAAGACTTATATTAAATCCACAAATTGGATGTATATATGTACAAGCTATGTCACCTTCCAGACATCGATCTGAATTCGTTGCTGTTGGAACGGGACTTATCAGCTTATGGATATTCGCCTGGATACTTATCCAATTTTGTATCATTTTGCCTTTAGCCTGGTTTCTATTACTGGACCGACTTACCTTGAGCTGGAACTAGGGGATTGATCTACATCCTACACCAAACTACCTGACAGCTAGGACTTCGAGATCCAGGGACTCTCACCACCACGATTTATCGCGGGAGAGTCATCTTCCCCTCGCAGACATCCTAAGGACTCTACGACCGGGAACTCCGACTTCGCTACGCTCAGAACAGCACCGAAGGCCGGAACAGGGACACTACTTCTTGAACAGAAGGACTCCCATACTGTGTGATCCACCGAGACCATCACAGAATCTATAAAGGCTAAGTTTACCAAGATCGAGCATAGAACTTGAGCAATATAGCAGTAGTAATGACGATACCGTCTGTATGTTAGGGACACTTGCTTTGTGTTAATATACCTTTCTAATTGGATGTATATACCTTGAGCACCACGAGTGTTTCACGTAGGAAGTGTAAATATTATTGTGTAATAGATATTTGTAGTTAATTTCACCTTTAACTAGGACTTCGTTTCAGTCTATACTATGTGTATATAGATAGGTGTTATGTCCGTGTGGTTATTCGGCTTAAATAACATATCCCTAGACAGAGTGCCAAGAGGAGATCTCATACGAGAGACACTCCTCTCTAATAAGTCATAAGTCAGATCACCACACCGTGTTAGACGACACCTGTATTAAAAAGGTTGTTTTTTTTCCTCCCTCTCTCTCTTGATTTTAAATTAGTTACTGAGTTGTGAAGAAATGCATGTACTTAGATCTAAAATCACACCATTGTATTCTAGGACGAAAACAACTTGAAACCAAATCATTACTGAACCAAAAACTGGAACTTAGCTGGATTGAAACTCTGTCATTACCAGTTATCTCACTCGATTAGTCCACGTCAACTCTTGAATGAAGGTATCAGTACTAAGGATTTCCTTTTTTATCAACGTTTAATTTTGCAAGCGTTCTTATTTTGATGGTCGTACAACAACCTTGAGTGATTTTGCTCCAAGGCATCTCCATCATTAAACTACTCTGTCTTCTATATCATCTATATAAATAAGAGGACGCATTTCATGATCTGCCCGCTACGGGCTCGATACACACAATGTTACATCATGTCCACTCTAACATCTATAAAGTCTGAATTGGTGTTTGGATAACTAAAGTTTTATTCTTCAGAAATCGAATCATCTTTCATCAATGGTAATTATGTAGATTCTACCTTATCTTGACTCTATACGATTCTAGTGAGCTGCGCAGTACGCTGAGCATGATTTAGTACACAACATGAGTACAAATTTGAAAAACAAATACTTTCACTTATAAAGTTAAATGATAATTTTTTCTTTTTAGAGCCATAAAATAAAACTTAAGATTTAGCTACTTTATTGATACTAATATGGACGATATTTTAAGAAGTTTTAACAGGTCTTTACAATATGATCTATATGGACAACGGGTTCTGGTCAGGGCACAACATAGGACATTATTACATGTGTCTTTTCAGTTTTGGGAAACTATACGTGTATTGTCTTTTAACACATGTTTTGTTTTGTGTTAGATTAAAAAAAATTCTCAGGCGGTTCGTTTATTTTATTGTGTGTTGGTTAGTCAAAGGAAAATGTATTCAATACAGTTCTTAATGTGACGTAGTGAAGTGTAATTTTGTGCCTAGTTGCTTTCTAGATAACGAAATTGTTTATCTACATATAATTTATTTTGCCTGAGATCATTAAACAAGGTTTAGTTAATGTGAACGTTGATTTTGGGGATAAGTAAATGATTCTTATAATTTTAGTTTTGAATGTGCAGTAGAATATTGGTCCTGATTCAGTCAACATCGTAATGAAGAACTTGCTATTGATTATAGCGCGTCAGTTACGTTAAAGATTCGCCTCTTATGTTAACGTTAATGTTGTGGTGATTCCCCAGGGGACTTGAGAAATTAGTATACACATTACGTGTAAATGAGAGGGTACGACCACTTAAAGGTGGTTACATTGTACCATGAACTCAATGGAAATAGACAGATGGGCTCATCAATTCAGGTTCTAATTATTTAACACTGAAACACACAATAACGAATAACATAGCGCAGTGACGGCAGCTTGGGTCTTGAGGTGGAGGTAATATGTTAGACCTCTCCGTATAGAACAATGTGCTGTTCTCAACTGGGTGATGAGACCAATGTGCTGTTCTCAACTGGGTGATGAGACCAATGTGCTGTTCTCAACTGGGTGATGAGACCAATGTGCTGTTCTCAACTGGGTGATGAGACCAATGTGCTGTTCTCAACTGGGTGATGAGACCAATGTGCTGTTCTCAACTGGGTGATGAGACCAATGTGCTGTTCTCAACTGGGTGATGAGACCAATGTGCTGTTCTCAACTGGGTGATGAGACCAATGTGCTGTTCTAACTGGGTGATGAGACTTTGCTGCTCACGCATTAGGCGCCGCCCTTTGATCGCCATTTCTGTTCAGTTTTGGCATTTTTCGGTCAAGTTTACGGGCTGTCTTTCCGTTTTCTAAATTCTTTAGCCGCACCTCTGTGAAGAGGTCTTTTATCCAGTTTTTGACAACCAGCTGGGCCATTGGCTTGTTTGGGTGTTGTTGGGCCGAGCCTTGCCTCGCTTAATAGTCAGCTTTATCATTTTTGGGCAATTCGCGTGTCCGGAGATCCATTGGAGGACCACATTGCCTCTACGTGACTGTATGTCTTGCATGAAGTCCAAGACTACGTTGGACATGTTCTAAAGAGCACCTTGAGCGCACTGTGAGTCGGTAAACACTACAATTGTTGGAAGTGGTTTTTATTTTGTCAATCGGCGGCGTACCTGTCTTAGGGCCATTAGAATATCTTCAATTTCTGCATCGATTTTGGAGCTATTTGTGCCACCCTAGATCTGAATATCCTCTGTTGGAGGTACCCGTTTCACATACTGGCTTTTTTATCGATGACGAAATAGGAGCCGTCTGTGAAGGCTTGCACCACAAACTCCTTATACGACTCAATTGTTCTTCGTGCGGCCTTTTTTTGTGTGCTCATTTTGAGGGTTCGACTTAGAAACTGCCATATTCTCGAGTGCCAGACGTGCACCGGGTGTGTCGTAGCCATCGTGCGATAATTTCACCTGGATTAGGCACAGTTTTTCCCTGTTTCCTCGTAACATGTGCTTACTCTCCAATGAGTGGACCGCATCCGTAAAGGAAATTATTTTAAGCCTATAGAGTACTTTTTACCTAAAAGTCTTGTAGTTGGAAACAGGGTTCCGTCTTTTCCATTCGAGGGTATCACTCCACCTTCATTAGGATGGCTTTGACACCCCCCCCTCCCCTAATGTTGAGTGGTTCTACGTCTGACACATTTTTTACATGGCATATAAAATACGTCAACTCATCAATGGGTAAATATCGATTTTGGCGATACCTTAATGTTATTACCCACTTCAACCCACCCACTCTCCTTCTTAAATATATATATCTGATCTCCATGAGAAGTCTCTGGACGTCATAAAGAACTGTACCTTGATTTCGTGTGACCCTGGTCCGAATAGCGGTGCTGTGTGTCTGGGTCCATTTTGACTACACGCTATTCGGATGCCATTAGTTGTAGTTTATTTTAGTTAAACTGAAGAAGTAAGTTTACACAAATTTAGTATATTCAATTATCTTTTATTTGATATCTAATTTTGTCTTACAAACCCAACAATATTTTTTAAATAATTAAAAATAAACCCAAACTCTCACTTCTCGGACCCGGGTCCGAATCCATTAAATAATCATGATTTACAGTAATTGTTGCATAATTACTATAGAGAGGTTTAGCAAAGGATCTTACAAATGAGTAAGGGAAAGCAAAGTAGGGGCATAATTATTGCGCATAGCACAAATTAAAGAAGCACTCTACTTTTATAAGGCCTAGGCAAATTGTGTCCTTATCTCACACTTCAGTTTATTTTTTTCTAAAAGAAAAAAATAAAGATAATTAGGCTTTAATTCACCGTGGATACTATTCACTAAATGAAGTTTTATATTTCATTTTTTCTTTACAATTCTTCACATAGGTTAAGTCCAACAAGGCCTGCAACTCTAATAATTTATCTACATCAAAGATAACCTGTCTTTTTTGAGTCATGACTTCCTCTATAGATGAAATGTAATGCACCAAAACTCTTATGCATTAACAAATTTTAAGTCCAAAAAAAAAACCAACTATAAAAATGATGGAGTATATTCAAGTTTTATTAAGACAACAATTAAAATTCAAAATATCTTAAAACTTGTGCTTTTAAGGTTAATTAACTAATAATACATAAAATATATATGTAAAAAAATTTAAGGTTACTGACTTTAAGTTATGCTATTAACTTATAATACTGGTAGTTAAAATATATATGTAAAAAATACTTTAAATCAATCATTACTGAGAAAAATACCTCATGCATAAACATAATAAAACAATACATATCTTTTACTTTTAAACTTAAAATCATATTTAAATAAACATACATAAAATAGCAATTGATTAGACAATGCATAGGCAAGAACACACCAGCCCAAAGCTGATACATTAAAAGCTTACAAAAAGGCCACATAGTGAGATATGTAAAGCACTTAAATTCATTTGGATGGAGAAAAATAAACTGTTTCAACTTCAACTAGGTTTCATTTGAACAAAATAGATTTGCATGGCTGATAGTTTGTCTCATTTTTTAATAATATTTCAAGACAAACAAAAAGTTATGTAACATTTTAAATAATTTATTCAATTTTATTGCACAGTGCACATCACAGGTTTGGTATAATATGTGTTTTAATAGAGATTTTATTTTTAAAGACATTTTTTTTTCCACAGTAAATTTTTTAAAAACATTTTATAGGTATATGTTTATATGTATACACGTTATCCCAAGCTTTGACCGTAAAAATTGGCACGTAAAATTGGAAGCATTCTGTTTATACACTTGTACTAAATCCCATGATGCATAAGACTCCATCTTATAGAAATATAACCGGAATAGCCCACATGAATAAAGCTGTTTCTTTGTGCGTATAGTTACTTGTTCCATTGTTTATTATAAGGGTAAGAGTATCTGTATTATTTTGTTAGACCACTTTAAAAACAAAAAGATCAATTTTATCTACAACTGGTAAACTAAGCATAAACTCAGTTTAGATACCGTGTTTGAAAAGCATCTTATAGAAAAAGGTTAGCATGAAAAGCTTTAAAAAAAATATATTTTTTTTTGTATGCCGAGTGCATATACATAATATACATTGCTTCCATAATGTAGCTTTCAAAACCTGGAACCAAAATATGCCATTTAACTCTAATAATATAAGTGTCATTTACCATATTTCATTTTGCATTTGCAAATTACATATTTCATGATAGACCTAAAGTTCAATTTTTTAATTTTGATCTGTAATTTGAGGTCATCAAAATGATATCATTTTTTTTTTCCTTAATGTTTTCTTTAAAGATATTGACAGCTTTTGCTCTTTTCAGATTCATTTACCGACTTGTCTTGAATTGCGCATTCCGCATCTTGTATTTCCGAACAAAGGTCATCATCATCTGTTGTCGATATAACTGTATTCATGTGAGCTGGTGGCCTATGTATTCCCAATGAATCCTTTTCCCAAAGATTGGACATTCCATTGACACGTTTTTCCCCTTTCTTTGGCTTAATCTGCAATACACAAAAATGCATATAATAATAGTACATGCTCAAATACACAAACATGTAAACAAAGGCATGCAGTTGTAATAATGTATATATGCTATATTGTATGTATTTTATATACATATATGTTGAAGAATCAGTCAGACACAATGTATAACACACCTCAGGAAAACAAAATTTTGATAAAATGGTATCTTACTAATGTTATCAATTATCAGCAGATTAATAAATATTTTAAAACTATAATAGCTTCCTTGATGGCTTTAATGTTAACATGCAGCACAGTGACAGAATGATGATAGACAGTTGTCATTTGAAGGAAGCTAAATCAATCAAAGAGAATTTTTCAAATTTGAGGATATCGTTGAAGAACAAGGTGGTGCATATGAGTTTGCTGTAACTCTTGAAAAATTTTATAAAAATAATGTGAACCATAAATGATTTCGAAGAAAAATATTATCTGTTTACCCAACTAATTAATACTAAACAAAGCCTAATGTGCTTCAGGAATACTGCAACAGGATTCGTTTGAGGCTTAAAAGACAGGATATTATAACTAAATGGTTCAGTTAGTTGCCGTCTTTCAATCTATATTTTTTACTTCCATTGCAGAGTCTTTTTGAACTTATTATTAAAGCTTTCTTCTGAATTCTTCTTACTAATTTTTCATCTTTCATAATGTATTGCAAACTAAAAATACATATGAGCCTATATATTGATAACCGCTGGTTGGAAGATTACCATCTGCATATAATTCTTGAAAAAACATAGCATTTCATTTAACTATGTAATCTTTAAAGGGCTTGGTTCATACCTTATACTCATAATAGAGAGAACCACGACTTCTAAGAATGAATCTGAAAAATAAAAAAATAAAAAAAATATATTAACCCAAATCCATGATAATGAGGAAAAAAAAAATATATATATTTTATGAAACTGTAAGAAAAAAGGAACAAAACTGACATAAGTCCTATGCTCAAAACATACTAAAGCTTTAAATTTAAATAATGCAACAGTAATGGCAGTTTAAGTTTAAAAATGTAATTAAGTGGGCAGTGAGTGACATTAAAATACATTTGCATTTTGAACGTACATTGCACAACCAACAATAATAATAGCCGCTGAAGCTCCACAAAATCCTAGCCCGATAGTAAGTATTGATTTGTTCAGATCTGAATTTGAATCATCCTGGGTGGTCGAGAGTTGGTTTTCTTTGGTTGATTTGTATAAGAAATCTGCCTCTCCATCTTTTGTTTCCTTTATTTCTAGGGGAGAGAAGAGAATATATAATTGTATGTAAATATACAATGTGTCCGGAACAAACGGGAACCTTCTTTATGATGAAGTAAACAAATGTTAAACATTATCCACTTTTTTAAAAATTTCAAAACTCATTTGAATCATAACAAAATGTTTAAAAGTATCAAGGACAGTTCATTATTTTGTATAAGTATGTTAGGGATAAAATGGATTGGATTTTTAAACTTGATGAATCTTTACTAGTGCTTTTCATCATTGAAAATTTTCCTTTTTCTAGACACAAGTTATATGCAGTGGCATTTTTTTAAATTTAATTAAATTTTTTCAAATATTTCTTTTTTATTCATGAAGGTTTCAAAGGTTTCTTCAAAGGCTTCTCACTGTATATATGTATGTATGTATGAATGTATGTATATATATATCTATATATATATATATATATCTATTATATATATATATATATATATATATCTATATCTATATATAGATATATATATATATATATATATATATATATATATATATAAATATATATATATATATATATATATATATATATATATATATATTATATATATATATATATATATATATCTATATCTATATATAGATATATATATATATATATATATATATATGTATACATATTTTTATAAGCCGCAAAAGGCACAAAATGAAACACCTTTATTATAATTATAAAACATACATATTGACACCAGAGGAACAATATCCGGCACTCTTTCTGTGGGAGATCGAAGACCCACAAACAATAGGCAATCTACAAACAATCCCTTCAGTAACCTACATATGCTGATGACATACTTGGAGGGGCGGGGGGAGGGGGAGTGGTCTAGTCCCACCCCCAACAAGATTCATAATGAGTTGTGACAGGAGAGGGAGGGGGGGAAATAGTAAAAAATTAGTTTGAACAATTTAATGGATGGCCCCGTTCTAACTGGTTTGAAAAAAAGGATATGTATATATATTTTTTTATTTTTTTATAGCCTTTAATATAATTTGAAAATGCAATTGCTTCAACACAAAATTTGGCTATCTTTTCAACTAACAATCCAAATGTATATTGAAACGTAAAATACCTGTTTTTACTAGACAGTTGACATATTTGTGATGCCCAGACATGCTTGTATCTGTATACGCAATGGTAAACTGTGACTCAGATCCATGATGTGTGGTCATGCTGAACACTACAGGACTTTTACTTTTGTTGAACACGAAGGAATCGTTAACCTTTATCGTTATCAGACATTGCTTTGACTCAGTGCCACAGGAAAATGCTAAAGTTAAATTCGTGTCACTGATAGTTTCATAAAGACATTCATCGGATGCCACTTCTTGACCATTAATCTGTAATTTTACATTATCATCGGCTGAACCTGCAAAATTCAAATTGTCTTATTAATTTCTATATAACAAACAAGCCATTCATAAAATGAAGCCAAAAAAAATATATATTTTTTTTAATTAAAAATAAAATAATATATTATAGAAAATGTTGCATAAATCTTTAAGTGTGCCATTTAAAAAGAGCTCTGTTTAAATGGCATACTTAAAGGTTTATGCAACAGGTTCTATATATATTTTTTTGTTATTAATTTTAAAAGAATAATATTTTTTATGGTTTCATTTTCTGAATGGCTTGTTTAATATTGATTATTCTTTAGTATTTTTGTAATTGTAAATTTTAATACAATCTTTTTTTTTTACGTAAAAGCTATTGATTGTTAAGTATACATACATTAAAAATAATTTTAATTTATCTCTTGTGATATTTAAAGTGTTAAGACTAACAAATAATCTCGTAATTTTAAGCAAGATATGTTTGATTATGTCTTTTGGTCTTTCTTAAAGAAACATATGCAACCTGTAACAAAATGCAATAAAACTAAATTTACAAAATGCTTGCACAATTTGAATGTTGAAATACATTTGAACAACAAATATGTCCATGACAAAGCTATATATTATCTTCTTTTAAACAAAATAAACTGTCTAAATGCATAAGTACAATTTTAAATTTGAATTTTTTTTATTGCAAGGTGGGCAAATTTAAAAATAAGACATATTTATCTATTATCGATATTATGGTCAAGTTGTTTTTACACCCATAACTGAGGATAGTTGTAACTTCATTTATTGCGTATGAAAATTCTCAGTAGAGGTATAATTTCTGCACCTTATTTCGTATCAAAAATTATTTGTTCAGTTTTGTGAAATAGAAAAGTGGAGTCAGTCAGTCTTCTAAATGCCCATTATGTGAAACATTGGTTATCCGAATGCCCCATTTTATAGTTCGCAGTGTTCATGGCTTGGAATTTATGAGCACAAACACTGAGAACTATTCCGATCACTGTTGCACAATTAAAGTAAAATCTTGATACTTACTGTAGGCTACATAAAGTCACCAGACTGGGTTAATGCAATCTGGAAACTTGATAATTAATATGTATCACAGAAAGCATGCCTACAAAGAATAATTGAGATATTTTATTCTAAGAGCCCAGAATCTACTTTTGGAGAGGAACATCTTTTGCATTAAAAAAAATCAATTCAATATCTTCTATTTTACATTAAAAAGCGGACCCCATGGTCTGGGGGAGCAGGATGACTTAAAACAATCAGAGTTCTTTGCATTTTATTGAAATTGTCAAGCTTGAAGTTGCTGAATCTATATTTTTATATTAAGTATCTGTTGGTTTTCATGGTAATGGCGACCTTGTTTTTTTTACTTTCTACCAAAAAATACATATTTATTTTGGGAGTGGGGATCTTCGGTGAGTTCCAAATGCATTTTTTTGCTAGGCCTTGACCCCTGGTGTCAACAAAATAGAAGTTATTTTGTTTCACTTTTTCTATCAATATATTTTCATTAAATCTTTTAAAAAATATAATTCAACACTGTAAACATTGCGCAGTACCCATTGCGCAGTACACATTGCGAAGTATACAAAAATAATAAAAATTAAAAAGGGGTCATTTGGTTATCAGCATATGAAAAAGTGATGCAATACTGTATTATTAAAGAAAACTTAACCTAAATCTGCACATGAACGCCATACAGAAAGCTTACACATACAGAGACTTTTCATTCTATGTAAAGTATGAAGGAATTTTTGTTTAGAAAAAAGTTACAATTATTATTTTGATCATTGTAGCAACTCATCCCAATAATCAAATTAAACCATGTTTTTCTTTTTTTAAACACTTACCATAGACAAGAAGAAACTCCAGAAAAAATGTCAGATGAACATAGCTGAACATCTCTAAGAAAAAATAATATGCTGGAAAAGTTGTTGTTTTTGTCAAGATGCCAGATATGATGTTATCTTCGTGAAGCCATTCTTAAAAAAAAAAGAAATGAAAGGTATTGAAGTTAAATGATAATTACATTTTTCCTCATAGAATTAAAAATATTCTGAATCTATAAGATTTTTAGATGAGGTTTTTTTTTTTGGACAAAGTAAAGCACACAGTCTTTTCAAAAACGCGTTAACTTAATATGTAGTTTATTTTAAGTATTAAACGTTTGCTCACATTTGGTTGTTACAAAGCATCAATCCATTGACAAAACAATGTAGAGTTGATCTTTAAATTTATTATTATTTTTTTTTTAAATTCCACGTTTTTGATTGAATAGATTTAGATTTATTTTTATCATAACAATGCTGGGGGTCTTGTCAGATTTATGACCTTGCCTCATTTATTTGCAGTGAACTTATTATATAGCAATACAAAAAATTGTGCTCTTTATGTAGAAGACTAAAAAGTATGTCCTGTTCATTCCTAAAGTTTGGTAGATGGCAGGTGTCATACATGGGAGAGAACAGTGTAAACTGTAAAGCTGAGTTAATTGTAATGATATGCTTGGCTTACAGTGTATTGGGTAAATAGTAAATTTAGAATTAAGCTTATAAGTGAAACAGTAGATACTTTACACTAGGGAGGTAAATGTAAACTATGGTAGGCCATCCATGATGATCAGTGAATATTTTCTTAATATTTTTCCTACCTCAATTGGCTACAAGTTTGCTTTAAATTGACAAATAAAAATTTTTTTTTTATCAGACTGTGATCCAGTAAAAAAAACAAAAACAAAAAAGCAGGGCATTTCAATAGTTCTTGCAGCTTTATAAAACTCTAAAATTTTAACACAAAAAAAACTAACTAATATTTGCATCGAGATTTTAAATCCAAAGCTGATTTTGCTACATTTACTTGAAAGTGAGGAAATACAATTTTAATTTTAAAAAATAAAAAAACAGTATTTGAAAGATATATCAGTAAATTAAACCATGGTAGGCCCAATATAATAAATTTTTTGCTCTACAGATGGTATTCGTATCACATATTTCTTTATTTTGATTATTTTCATTTTTGTTATAGCCATACATTTGATATTAATGAATTATGATTTAATTTTCTTTAAAATTTAGTATCGAAACAATTTATTAATGTGTTTGTGCAACACATCTAAATGTGTAATCAAGTATGTGAAATAAAATTATATAAAAATTAGTTGTTTTTTTTATGTATGAGGTCTAATGACATGCAGGATGAAAGAGTTTAAATGGCCCCAGGTGCTATTTGGGTTGGCCACCCAACTTAAAGGAATCATAAATAATAGAAAGTAGAATCTAGTTGATACCTCTTAAAGTTAATGCAGTGTAAATGTATTAATTTAAAATAAAAATTAATTTTAAAAAATATAAATAAGGAAAATAACAAAAACATTACATCAAATATTTGATAAATATCCATTTATCATTTAGTAAAGTTCAAAAATTATCTAATAGTATGCATCATCTAGATGAAAAAATTATAAATCAGTGATTATCATGAGTAAACTAAATTAGAGTAAGTGTGTTTTATGAGCTTTTCATGTCAAGCTTTATTTATCTTATTTCAAATAAAGACATTTTTCTTTAATTTTTGTCAATGATAGCACAGATTGGAGTTGATTATAATTATAGTAAAAGATAAAACATTAGAAGAAACATAACATGTTACCAATACATATTTAAAAGAATAATGTAAGTCAGCACTACTTAAACTGTAGTACATCATATTGTACTTATTATAACAAATTGATGCACTGTGCAAAAAAACATTACATGCACAGATAACCAGTCCATTTATAAATATATGCTTATAGAGATTGTAGCATATAAATATTTTTCAGATTACTTAAGAGAGACAATAAACAAGTTCGGGATCTTCTGGTGAAATGATTTTAAAGCAAAAGCTTCTTTTTCCAACATAAACAGCTCACCAATTAGACCTATGCAGTTTCATGCAAATAAAGATGCTAGATATTACTTTTATTTTTTTTACAAGATTATGAAAACCGAATGCTTTT
Source organism: Lymnaea stagnalis (assembly GCA_964033795.1). NCBI lineage: Eukaryota > Metazoa > Mollusca > Gastropoda > Lymnaeidae > Lymnaea > Lymnaea stagnalis. The sequence goes on from CAXITT010000198.1 coordinate 638,594, forward strand.
TTTTAAAATATAAAAATTTAAAAGATTGAGTTAAAACTCACAAACATCAAGTTATTTTTCATTCCATTTTTAACTATATAGATTTCTCAAATAAATAACTGAAAAGGATAGATTGTGGTAATATGCATGTCTAAAATGAAAAAATAAGGTTAATGACATATAAAACAGAATATCCTGCTCATCCAACCACTTCCTCCCTCTCAACAGAAAACATAATAGGTATACTGCAGTTACAAAGCTGCTGTTGTGTTTTATAAAGTATTTTTGGTTGCTGCAATAAATTTCTTTTGAATCAGAGCAATTTTTTAGCTTAAAAAATGTATATTGAAAGTGATGTTGAAAAATTAGTTAAAATATTAATATAAAATAGTATACACCAAATAAATGATTTATTTGATCTGTGTTTCTTTCTATGATACAACATAGTCATAATACTCATAGTCATACATATTCACATACATATACTGCGTATTTACTTTTTTAAAGTATAGGCCTACTATATACTGTATAGTTGTATAGATAGAGATATGAGAGAGTCTAAAAGTAAATTAGTTGTGAGGAGGATTAAAACTGTCTGCTGTTGAAGTCAGTTGAGGAAAAAGGAGAGTGTGGGAAGACTGAGATAGAGAGAATGGGGAGAGGGAGGGCAACCATGCATACTTTCTTAAATTCCTATTCTTAATGTTAATGAATACAATGAAAATTACTCATTAATTTAACTGAATTAGCTCATTAAAATTACTTTATTATTAATAAACTGGAATGTGCAGAAAATCAATTTATCAATTTTCAATGTTGGCAGTTATATAAAAGTTTTGTTGTTTATTGTGTTGTATATTGCATTGAGAATGTCTCCTGAAAATTTGGTAGCATTATCTTTTAAAATAAAAAAGTTGTGGACAAAATAAAGCAGAAATGTGGAAAGTTGGTAACAAGTTTTTTTCGTTAAATACAAAGATAAATAAAGGGGGTTAAAAAATTCACCAAAAAAATCATAACTTTTTTTCCATAAAAGATAGAAAGATGAAATTGGTGTTTTTGCAAAGCTTATATATAGGGAGCCCTTTAAAATGGTGTATCATTTGTGGCTATTGGACAATATTTAAAATTTGTGTCAAAGTACCTAATGTTGGTTCAAAAATATAATTGTATATGTATTAATACTTCACTAGGTTTAGCTTATGCATAACCAGTGATCTGCTTACACTTACATCCAAACGAAAATCCTGAACTTTAAGTTAAAGTTTAACTCTAGACTCTAGTCTTGTAGCCTTAGCCTTAGCCTAAAGTCAAAGTTGGCTATTAATAATGTCATTTTACGACTGTCTTGTCAGTATCAAAAGTAAAAGTTACCAAAGTCTGTATAGTATATGATAATATAATTCACTTTCACTATGATTATTATAATTATTGTTTATTTATTTTGAGGGATAATGATAAAAATAATAAATAACTTTTATAAATTTTACATTTCAAAAAAAAAAATATTCGGAAGTAGATACAATTCAATGTTTATTTTTAATTAAACGTAAATCACGTAAGACGTAAGTTATCCTGAAAATATGGGTGCAAAACTGAAATACAGTCTGTGGTGGTAACGATAACCCTCAGGAAGGGGTTATGCAGTCTCAGACCTGACACAGACAAGTGAAATTCCCGGAAATGACTTGGGAACACCCGATTTTATTGCACTATTTCAGAAAAAAAAATATTTTGAAGTCACTAGGTAGACAGTTCCATAGATCGGATTACGGAATTTTAAATGCGCATGCGCTAATACTTTTTCTTTCGAGAGTTCGTTTACCTAACGAAAAAAAAAACACCGACTTTGTCCGGCGTACTCGGAGGGAAAAAAAGGTTAGGAAGGAGCGGGGCAGTTATCCCTAGATATAAGATATAATGTTACATACATTTTTTTTTCGTTTAAAAAAATAAAAAAAATAAAAAAAATAAAATCACCGTTGAGGCGTGCAGAGGCGTAAACAAGGAAGGGTCAATATTTTCATTAAAGTAAGTTTAGCGTTAATAAAAAGCTAAATTCAAGTTACCATGTTAATTTTTTTTTAGAATTAATAAACTTATAGCTTATATTTCTAAAATACAAATTGATGATGATTGCCTACTATTTTAATGTTAGCCTACTATCTGTGAATGTTACAGTCATTAACATTATTGATTATTTAATGTTAAAGATATTTTAAAGATTTTAAAAATATATGATTTTAAATAAAAAGTAAAGATAAAATTAAGTTTTCATTTTTTTTTTCCTTTGGAAAATCAATTTTCTCAGTTCCATAGCAAGGGGCTTGAGAAATGGTTGGGTGTTGAATTAATACAATGTGAACGGCATTATATTTTAGCAGTGTCATGTTTTTTAATACCAGTGTTTATTTTAGGCATCGCTGACTCTGAGTAAAAAAAAAAAACGTTAAATAAAGGAAACGTATTATTTAAAAAACAAAAAAAAAAATTATTTTAGGCATAGCTGACTCTGAGTAAAAAAAAAAAACGTTAAATAAAGGGAACGTATTATTTAAAAAGCAAAAAAAAAAAAAAGTAAGTAAAAAATACCAGAGTTTAAGTTTAATGTGGCCATCCCTACTTCAAAGTATTACTTTTATTTTTTTAAAATAAATACATGTACAAATAAAATACAGATTTTATTTAACGGAACCATTTTTATTTAAAAATTATAATACATTTTTTTTAAAAAAATGCATGTACTTGGGAATATTTGCCGCTTTTAGCAAAATTAGGACAAATAAAATTAAGTCACTGGCATCTCATCTCCAAAATCTCACAGGAACATGCTCTCTCGTTTCTTTGTTTTAATATTAATATTAATCATCGTTAAAGATCCTGCTTCACAAACATTGAAATACAAAATAATAAGAATGTGATTAGTGCTTTTTTTTATATTATGCTAGACCCGGCTATTCATGCGATTTGATGAGATAGAAGAAACGCTTCAAAGATAACTTGAAAGCGATGCTGCCATGCTGAAAATGCTTCACATTGGGAACTCTTGTGATTAGACTGCAAAGGACCCAAACGTCTTGCTCTCGTATCTACATAAATGCTCTAAGCAACTTTAGCCCAACAGAACAGCTGCTTCAGAGCACATAAGACAAACGATTTTGACGGATGAACTAACAAATTAGACGACTTATTTAAATACAAACTAAATCAAGCATCCACATTAGGGCCTAATCCATAATTTTTTAATTTAACCACGATCATCAACTATACACGAGCCAAATAATACGTCTAATTTTCAATTAAAAATTGTACAATCATTATAGTCGTAAAACTGTCTTTGTCAGTGCACGTGAAAGAAAATATATTATTAGGTCACTTTAGTTTGTATCCGATTATGATTAAATCCGAAAAACTATTAAAGGCCCACTTTTCAAGTGATTAATGAGTAGTTTGTCTTAGAAACACATAATACAATAAATAATATATGAACTAATCTACTTCATAGTCCGAGGACACAACCACTTTTAAGTTATGATATGAAATGTTTAATGTTATTATAAGAGCACGACACTTCATGTAACACATATAGGGCCTACATTAACACATTATTAAAAGCATTTTATTTTTACTATAAAAGATTGATAAATATCTACAGCATTTTGCTCTCACTGTTAATCATAGAAAATGTGATTGTTTCCAACAACATTAAACACACGTCTTCCTAAGCTTAATAATTGAAAAGCTTCGTTATTTCCAAAGCCAAAGTGGCTCATTCAAAAAAAAACATTTTTTTAAAATAAAAACAAAATTAAAGTGTGTACTTGTATACCTTTTTTAATGTGTTTAAAAGATTTTATTTCATATTATAATTATATTAACGTATATAAAAGGCTTAACAATGTGTTGATGAGAACATGATATAGGCTAAACATTGATTGTTTGCATCTAATTAGTTTCAACTGTGTTTATATTTAATTTACATTCATTCGTAATCTCAATACCGAAATATTACCACACACAATAAATAATAGCTTATATATTGTAATTATTTATTTAAAAGATTGACAGTATCATTTATTAAAGAAAAAAATCATAAAACTGGATAAGATATTTTTTTTTTTTACAAACTTTTTTTTTTCTTTTAAACCCGAAGGCTCTCAAATATTTGTCTATACCTCGGATAGAGACACGTCGTACTTGTATCTATCTAGTGGTTTCCTAAAAAAATATTATCCGGTAAATAAATAACCCTGTCTTATGACTTATGAAGCTGACAATCCAAGGAAGAACGATTTTTTTTAAATTTAATAAACGATGGTTCATCATTATGCAGATTCCACAACAAGCCCTTTTCGTTTTCTAGAATTTAAAAAAAAATTGTTTTATCATTTTTCTTCTGTACTTGCAATAAATCAAGTAATTTTGGATTGGAGAATTCGAAAAAGGATGTGTGCTGTTAAAATTCTTTTGTAACAAAACCAAGAACTCTTGACATTGTTCGCACGAAGTTTTAATTTATTATTTGAATTTGAATTTTATGCGGTTTTTTTCATAATGTCCACAATGTATCTAAAGATAATCTAATCATTTATGTCATAGAACTATCCAAAGATTTAAGTCAATAAAGCATTTTTTTTTCGTTTACCACCTAGTAGTTATAATTAGATTCATGAGTCGAGTAACTTCTTTTTTTTTTTCTCCAATTATATCAAATATAATATCCATTCCTGAGCAATAGTTAGCCTCACCATTCTGCCAAGAGTATTTTTAGTAACGGTACAAGAAAAGTGACATATTATTATGAGATCTAAATGACTTAATTCAATGTTGGATCGAGAGGAGAGTACCTAAATACTTTAAAATTTAATACCAAAAATATTAAAACGTCTATTTTGAAGTAAAACATATTCTTTATATATCATATTTATTATACGTAGAACTAAAACAGGGAAAACGTTATCGACTTTATGTCTAAGGGCTTATGTTGTAAAAATCTGTTGATTCAGGGAGTTGTGCTTTGGAATCCAAGTCCTTCTAATTTGCATAAATCTTTACCCAAAGCCTTAAAATATTATAAATAGCGCTACAACGCAGTTATTTTTAAAATAAGTTTATCTTTAGTTATATTAATCATGTTTATAAAAAACAAAAGTTACAATAATGAAAACTCTCATCTTGTTATTGGAATTTTCTTATCTCGTAAAAGTTTTTAAATAAAACAATTATTAGGAATGAAGATGGTAGGCTGGATTGTGACTCATCAAATGTCTGTAAGATTTTTATTTTGCCATTTGAACTAGCAAAAATGAGATGCTGTACAAAAAGGTGTTGGAAAGGAAGATAAACCCAACCCCTAACTTTTTTTTTCGTAAAAATATTTTAAATGCATTTTTGTTTGCATTTAGGCAAGTGGACACGATTTAACATTCATTAAAGTAGCGGCAACACGTTTCATGTTACTTAATTTTCCACTTTGAAAATCAATTTTTTATTTTACAACAAACCAAAGCACGTCACAGATACAAAGCACAGAGTAGCAGCTACACAATTAATCGCACACACCAAAACACGGACCCATTAAACAAAGCCTTAACATCCCCCACCCGCTTTTTTTGAATAACAGGTAACACTGATTTCTGGAGGTTGGAGGTGGGGTTTAAAATGTGATCGATTGTGTTGTCATCGGGAACAAGTCTATGTGCCAAGTTTCAACCTGAAAGAATGACTATACAGAAGTGGGTTGATCAGTTTCCCTCTTGAAAAAAAAGAAAAAAAAAATGTTTTTGTGGGGTCAATTAGCCTCCCGAAGATTTTTTCTTTTGTCATAAAGGAAACACGAACAAAGAAGAAATGAATATAAAGAATTATAAAATCGGGGGAGACATGAAATACTGCAAGGAATGTGAAACAATACAATACTCTTGTAGTGTGAAATAGACCAATGCCCCATTTCCAAAATAATATGACATGTAGCCATAACTAAAAGAGATAATTTAGTCATTTGCCAAATGTTCTACGATATATTTCAAAATAAAATAGCTTTACAATTTCATTTTCTTAAAGCTATTTAAATATTATATTCATTCCTAAAAAAATGTGGATATGTTATCTTTTGTCAGTGAGTTGAAAACCAAGCCAACTACGTAAATTATATGAAAACAATATATTAACAACTTGATAAGCCAATAAAACCCTTTTTTAAGATGTCTACAGGTGATTTTTTCTTTTCATGGGAACACGGTTAGTTATAGTTCCAATCAGACACGTGCCATTTTAAATCTAAAAAAAGGTAATTGCAAGATGAAGAGAAATGGTAGCTGCTTTATTTGTCTCTTTTGTCATATTTCAATTTTTTTTTCAATTGTACTGTTATAAGAATAGATGCATACTGTAATATATGCATTTATTCTGACAAATAACTTCCAGACAAATAATAAAAGAATTTAAAAATTCATAAAAATAACACGTAATGAAAGCATAATTATTAAATAATTATCCTACTGAAATAGAATTCATTATATTTGAAGCTGTGTCATCTGTTGCCACGAGAATAAACGCATGAAATATAAATTGTCAGTCTTAATTTAAAAGTGGTAATAAGTTGTGTTTTTTTACCAGTACACTTTTTTAAATGTAAAAATATAATCTTAGAAATACACCTGATTTTATAGTGCACTTGATCTTTTCTGCTTCCATCAACACTACAACAAGCATACTTAATGGTTATTTATACTCTTTGTCCTTGTTTGTTGAGTTATACGACTAACTGGTGTTTCGTTAATTTTATATTAGTATGAATTATGTTTACTGTAGTCCACTAAACTCTAGTCATGATAGTAAATGTTTAAAGTGTATTATTTAAATTCCTGTTTACTCCTAATAACCGTGTGTTTTATTTAGTAATACTATGTCTAACACAAAGAAAACTAACACCTGGTCCTCTGTTCAGCTTGGTGTCTAGAGCGTTAAAGACTAGCCACAGGTAAAACAACATGGCCTCTCACATCTCAACTCAAGGATCACGGGCATCGCGGATTGATAACAAAGGGACGCAACTGTAGCAATGGAACAAAAACGATATCACAACATGGTGCTTCTACATGAATGTATTGAATAAGAGAAGTAATAACGTAGGAACCCGATACATCTTTACATATATATATATATCAAAAGATTTTTTCTTAGGCTCATATCTTGAAAAAAATAAGAAAATTGCAGCTTTTATTTAAACATTAAAGAAAACATTTTTATATTTGTCACATTTTGTTCTAAGTGATTTCGTGTGGAAAAAAATCCTTACAAACAATATTTTTTTCACAATAATGCTAGAATGTTTTTAAAATAATATGTCTAGAAAAAATTTCGATTTCCTTTCTATTTCTACGTTGCCACAAAGATTTTTTTCTCCAAAAATGGGAACTTAAAGTTTCTGGAAACTTTTATTTAGCTCTAGAGACTTGCAGAATTCCATGGTAATTTTCTCAGTGTTATGTTTAGGCGTTCTATATCTTACTTTCATTTAATGCATTTAATTATTTCCTGGTGAACGACCTTAAGCTGATCCAAATACGCCCGTGTTATTATTGGGCATGGCTTATTCCCTTTGATCTTCTTTACCACAATAGCATTTAGTCAAAATGGAACCAGAAACACATCGGCGCCATTGGACCCGGTCATATTAGACTAAATGCTATTTGGATGTCATTTGTTGTAGTTTATTTTAGTGAAACTGAAGAAGTAAGTTTACAAACATATAGTCCATTCAATTATCTTTCATTTGATACCAAATTTTGTCTTACAAACCCTACAATAATTTTAAAATATTTTTTAATAAACCCAAACTCTCACTTCTCGGACCCGGGTCCGAATAGCCGCAGCCTTAACTTAATCCACTGGCACGAAAGCTTTATAAAATATGAAGATTATCAAATCATACTTTTCTGTGTGTCTTTAATACGCGAAAATACGGTAACTTTTTCTAGGACAAACGAATGGTACAGAGTGTGAGATTGGATAACGAATATTGCGGTTGATATTCACTTTTCACGATTTTCATTCCTAGTTTTAAAAACAAACTTGGTCAGTGATTACCACTTGTACCAATCCAATGCAGATCAGTTCAATGTTAGCAGATCATTGAAGTCGCCTTTAAATTTGACGCTTATTGTTTCTAGAATCTAGTTATCAGGTACTCAACCCATCCGCTATTGCCCGGCGGCAGAAAAGAATATATTTTAAGTTTCAATAAATATTAAAAGGTAATAAAATGTGGTTTAATGTATGCGTGTTATGGAGAGATAAAATAAGGTAACTGATCTCATAATGGAAGGTTTAAATTTCTGAGAAACCTAAGGCTGTGCGTTCATCCTCATTTAGCTGAGTCGTCTGAGATATGGAGGCTGTGCCAACAGAGGACTGATTACCTACAATGCTCAATATGAAATTAGCACAATATGTGGTCTAAATTCTAGGTCGGATGCTTAACAATACATCCTCTTTACAAAGAGGTGTTCATTTTTTTCTCCTTCAAATATATTATGCTGGCTTACGAAATTGTCTTGAGTTGCAAATGAACTAACAATTACGATACAACATTACAAAATGAATGATCTCTAGATATATGATAAAAATATCTTTTTAAAACGCTTTAAAATATATTAATATTTCACTCAGCTTAATATTAATACAATTTAATGTATCTGTTTAAAGAGATGTAGCTGTTACCAGAAAATTAAAAACAAAACCCCGTATCAGTGCCTATCAGTATGTCAGTGATGACCCTGTTAAACCTATCCAAGTTTAAATGTAAGATTAAAATGGTAGACATAATTTTGCTTCAAAAATAATCAAATGATATTTAATGTGTTAGACGCCATGGAGCCAAAGTAATTAGCCAAAACGTTAAAAAGACTTTTGTGTTGTTTATCAAACTTAACCCATTTGTTTGCCTTATTTTACCCTGAAATCAGTTTATTGATCGTGCCATTGTCCATTTTGTTAGCCCACACATCTTGAACTTCGTAGATATCGGGATTTCGTTCCATACAATGCCTCAGCTCATAAGCATTCGGCGATCTTATGTTAACCGTAGCGTCAACATGTTCAATGTCAAATGAAATTCCTTGTTTCCTTTCTTCCAATTTCCTCCGCTTGCTCTGTAATGACCAAAAAATAAGTAGATAATATAATTTATATCTAGCTTATAAATAAGCTGACAGATACATACAATACATGTTCTAACATTCAAAACTAAAACCATACATATTATTTTATACCCGTATGCAAACTAAAAAAACAACAACAAAATTATTTTTAAAAAAAAAACTTTCTTAAATAAACTAAAATCAATTAATAGTTTCAACAAAATCTCATTATCATTTTATCACTCAGTAATGTACAAACAAATAAAAATGAAATTGTTTTCAGATGAGTGAATACTTATAATGTAACCAACTATCGTCATATATATTATTTAATTTTTAAAAATATTTTGTATCTTCATTAAAATATCATATTACCTGTTTAAAAAAAATGAAGGATATTACAATTAAATAGCAGATACGAGACTTAATGCAGATTCATGGTTACCCAATTTTTGGGGGCAGCTTAAAGCATAATTAAGCAACACCTAAAAACAAATGTTTTTTTGCATAAATCCTTTACATGCATTTTGTATTTTTCATTTTATGCCTTTGTCATTATTTATCATTTATTAGATCGTAGCACAGATTTTTTAAATAGATTTTTATTAAACTTAGTAGATGTAAAACACATTAAAATAAATACAATTTTCAACACAACTACGTCCCAAATACAATTCACAAAGCAATAGCTACACTACTAATCTCCACACCAAAAACACGCAACCATTGAAAATAATCATTAACACCACCCCAACCCCTTTTGAAAAGCAGTAAAAAACACATTTTTGAGAGTTAGCAGTGACACTTAAAATTCAACCGAATATTTTGTTATCGTCTATGTGCAAAGTTTCAGCATGATATGATGACGGGATGTGAGTCATTTAGATTCCTTTTTAAAAACAGGAAAGATTGATTTTGGGTGCTTGAGGCTATTGCTTAAAATTTAAAGGAATGTTTTATCATTAGCACGATAGAATGATTGTAAGGGGGTAAATGAGCCTTCTGAACATTTTTCTGCCACGAAAACAAAAAAAAAAAAAAAAACAAAAAAAAAAAAAAAAAAAAAAAAAAAAATAAAAAAAATTTTTCCTCCAAAAAAAAAAAAAAAAAAAAAAAACCAAAAAAAAGCGAAGTTAATTAAAAGAATTTTAAAATTAAGTACATCTGTGTTTACTGTTAAAAAAGAAAAAAACGATAGGTGGTATAAACAGGTATAAACAGATAGGTATAAACATTCTTTAAATTTATATGCTTAAAATGAGAATATAGTTGTCACATATTTATAATTTTTTTTTAAACATTTGAATTGTGGCTGGTTTTCTTTTGTTTTTGTAAATTTTACTTTTTTAAAAGAATAATGTTAACCAAATGAAACATTAGAACATTATACATAGCAATTATATTGCTCTAAAGTGAGATAATAGTATGGAAAAAAAAATAGATTTACCTGCATTGGTGGGCTTGATGCAACTAAAAATTTAGTGGGATGTGTATGGGCAGCGTTTCAAACGACGTCGAGCAATTTAAAATATTTTTTTTTAAATGTCTGCGTGTGTGTGTGTGTTGGGGGTGGGGGTTAATATTTAGTTTCCAAGAGTGAACTATATATTTTTTTCAATTAAAGATGGAAAGGAAGGGAGAGGTCTATGTTAAGACACCTTTTAAATGTTGACCACTCCTATTGTTTTATTATGATTGCAATAAACAAATAGATCCAAAATTTTAAAGTTTATTTTTTTAAAATAATAATGTATCTGAATTAATTTAAGATTTATATCCCAAAATAAAAAAAAAATATATATAATTAAATAATTGAAAGATTAATATTTCACTATACAATATACTATTACTATTGTACGTTTTATATCTCATAATATAATATAATATTTGAATTACTACAAGTTTTATATCTCATCAAATTTATAATAGGTTCGAATTTGAAATTTAAACTTTCCTTACGCCATCAGGGAGAAATCTTTTTCTTTAAGCTCTGCCAACAGGAAAGGCCGGAAATGTGGGGCGGAGGATATTTTGAATTAATGAAACATCAAGAAAATTAGCCTCGAGAATGCATATAAATTAATCAGGTGGTAAAATAATATAAAGTGACGTAGATGGGAAATATGATTATAGTTCATGGGCTATGGGGCAGTGGACGAAGTGGATGGCTGAGGAGCGGTGGAAACCAAAAAAGGGGGTCTTTTTTGTTTATATATATATTTTTTTTTTTGGAAATAGAGGCTGAAGAGAAAATTAGAATCATAGTACAAAGCTGTTTTGTGTTTAAGTGGTGTGAATTGTGGTGATAGGGATGAGCCGGTAGCCATGGGCTTTGAAGCAGTAGTGGATAAAGACTATTAAGAAATATTTTTAAAAAAGAAGAATATATAGTATGTTGCTATTTAGAATAGAAATTTAATAAAATATGGTAAATATTTTAAAAAATGAGTTCACAGTAAATGGAAGCTTGTAGCAAACGTGCGTTCCATCAAATTAACATCTCCAAGGAGGTGAAACTTTATTGTCCTATAAATATGCCACCATTGTCGATGACTTGCGACTTCCAATAACTGATTACCTTAACCCCTCACAAAACATTTTCCCTACCACAGCTAGATGTTTCCTTTTTCATGATTCGTAACTGACTCAATTAAATTGCGATGGCCTTCACAAAAATATACACATTTTGTAGGATCATTTAATTAAAGCCCCCCCCCCAAACCCCCGCCCCGTAGTGAGCCATCAGTATATTCGCTATAGTATATCTACATATATACGTATATATCGTATACATACAAAACAATTCATAGAAACCCATGAAATACTCTGTCGCACATCGTAAGAGTGCAAACAACGAAAGGAAACCAATGGTGTATTGACAATGTTTTTGTTTAATGATGTATCGTGCGTGTAGGTCTTTCAAGTATTGTACTGATTAATTTCATACAACCGGATATTTAGCGGTTGTACATGTGATCAAATCTCTTGTTTCAGCTGGTCTACTCTGCTGTGTAATGTATTTTGGCCGAAAAATTATATTATTTTATTTGTTTTAACTAAAGTTTCTGCTATTGTTACTAACGTTAGCATGAACCTGTTCTGGCCTTTTCAACTCTGACCCGGCATCGAACATGCTTTTTTTTTTGTTAAGAAAAAAATAAATTATCGGACTCCACGTGCAGAACAATATCTTCGCAATGATTTTATAAACGATAAATTACGGAGAGAGAGCTAAAACTGTGCAAGGGTATTATTAATAATATGATACGGTCATAAATCATGCTGCTGTTTTCCCCCTTAGCTTTTGTTTTGTTCTGTTGGCTAAAGAAAATGCGAAGTTATCAGACTAACTGAAACTTAAGTTAACGGTCAAGCTGATTTGCGTCGAAGCTCAAAGCACGCTAATAGAAGGGTATTAGTGATAAAGATGAACGCGCTGACTCAAGTTGGGTGGACGAGAAGGCATATAAATACTGTGTTAGAGCTTTAGATGGTGTTGGAGAGATGGGTTTGTCTATAGAGCAGGCCTGCACAACATACGGCCTGTGGGCCGTATGTGGCTCGCCAGCACCCACTTGGCGGCCCGCAAAGTAACGAAGTATTCTTTATTATTAGTATTTTCTTAATAGCTTTCCCCCGTCCTATCATTTTATAAAGTATTACGGCCCGCACAAATTTTTCATGAAGTAGTACGGCCCGCCTTAAATTTTGAGTTGTGCAGGCCTTGTCTAGAGTACACGTGGTCAACCCCAAAGACTTGGCGGGTTTTTTTGTTGGTTTTTTTTTTTTGTTTTTAATAACGAAAAAAAAATTTGCAAGCCGCAAAACATTACCAAATATTTTAAAATAAAAAAAAACACTTAATGCTGTACAGCATTGCTAATCTATTTTTTAAAGCAAATCATTAAAATTCTAAATAACACAACACAATGCTTTTTAACTAATAAAATATCATTTTAGATTTTGTCTCACTTAACTTTTAAAAATTGTTTCCTTTGTTAATTAAAGAAGAAAGAATATGTTTATATGGATTAAGACGTCCGCAATATTGGAAGTGGCGCACTGCAGAGTGACAACCATTGTTTTAGCGAGTGATCCGATATTGCTTAGTTGTGATAGGACGAACTTCAACCAAGCGGAACTTATGTCGAAGTCTGTTTGTCGGAAGCGTCCGGTTTTGAATAATATTATTACACATTTAATATTATACATACACATTTATATATAAAATTTTTACTCGTTAGTTTGCCTTATATTACAACACCGTCCTACATCCACACCAGCTAAATGTTTTATAACTTACATGCTATATAACTTTACAACTTTTACTACTTTACCTTAAAGATCCATCTGAAATGGGAAAAAAATTATAATATTTTGAATTAAAATATGAATTGAAAAATGCAAAGAAGTTCTTACATTAAACGATTCCTTTAAACGAGTGGGGGATGGAACTGAAAACATGCATAGAAGTAATTCACTTTAAAGTATCCAATAAATTCCACCCCCCTTCTTCGAGACTCCCAACTGCACATGCTCTTCTTTGAACTTAATATTCTAATAAACAACCCATTTTCCCACCGCAGTTTCATTTCCCCCACGTTTTTGAAAAATTTACAAGTAAATAAGACGCAACGAATGCCCTTGTAAATTTTGTAAAAAAGAATCTCATTTAGCGCAGTTATGAGGACTTTTATTTTATCTTCCTTTTAAAAAAGAGAAAACATTTTTTCTTTTTTCCTGGTGCATTTGGTAGTAAGTGTTGGGGCATTGGCTGAAATTTGAAAGAATGTGTTGTCACTGGCAACCAGTCAATGTGCGAAGTTTTAGCTGGATAGGGTGACGGGATGTGTGTCAATAAGCCGTCCGAAGATTCTGCCTGCCAGCCAGCCACCCAGCCAGCCAGACACTGACGAACGCAAGGGAAACTAAAAAAAAAAAAAAAAAAAACAAAAGAAAAAAACAAAAGAAAAAAGAACCACTCATATTCCCGTCACGGGTTTGAAATATTGAAATGTATTACATTAAGAAATGGCATCGGCGTCGAGCTTGCGCTCTTTATGCCCTCCCCAAAACACCCCTCCCCAACCCGGTATCTGGCCGCGGAGCGACACGTCGGGGATGTCCCTTTGTCAGGACAGCCACCACCCGAGTCTGCTCGACCAGGGTCTCCGCCGGGGGCCGTCCTAACCCAAAGACACCCGGTCGGTCCGACACTGTGTTTGCACACAGTGCACACGATCGACTTTCTCAGGAGTCAGGATGGAAAAATTTACGTCCTAATATCTTCCCCCACTCATTCCGCGGAAGCGTTAGACGCCCTATAAGAGGAATTCTACAGTGGGTTTCCACAACGCAATTAATTCGCGATGCAGCTGGGACGAAATGGTTGCCTTGGAGCAGCTTCTCAGGGCTGCGTAGTAAGAATCATCGGCCAGAGGTTACCACCTTCGACTCTCGCCTCATTCCATTACCGGCAACTTGTAATCATGATCCCTACCCTGTCACTGCCTATTGTTCAAGTTGGGAAATATCACAACTGGCAGCCCTGTAGGAGCTGTTTTATGTACGGCAGGTACCGAGCACATCTCTTGTCTGCCCTCGCAGGACGCGCCCAGTTGTTGTGTTTCCCGGGTAACGTTGAGGGGGTCGGTGGCCAAAATATTGAAAACAAAATATATATATATTAAAATCATGAAAGCATATTAACATTCGTTAAAAAATTAAATTAATTATTATTAGCATAAAATAATATTGTATTTAAACTTACCTTGCACGAACAATTAAAAGAACACACACTATGGCTCCCAACGTTATGCCGATGCCAATATATACTGTGGGCACCTGATCTGTTTGTGAATTACCTCCGGTAGTCAAGTTTGGCTCTTTTGTTGCCACTTTGTACAATGTATCTGATACTTCTTCTTTTGTTTCCTTTATTGCTAGTGTGAAAAAAAGGGGGAAAATATTGATAAAATGACTTGTTATACATTTTTAACATTCAAATACACGATAAATTCAAATGTTTTTGACGCGGCTTCTCCTTTTGTGTATACTTATAAAACAGATTATTAACAAATAAATTAATGAAGTTGTTTTTTCCATTGTTGTTTGTTTTTGTTTGTCTTTTTATTTATTTTTTTTTGAAATTGTGATACTATTTAAAATTGTTTTTTATAAACTGATTTATGACTTAGTTTAACCACAATTATTTTAGTAAAACTAGTTTGCCCTGAAATGCATAACCTGCAATGGAATATGTCAAATACTTTAAATTTATGGTAGATTCATATTTTAAGAAATATGGGTAATGATTACTCAGTTTAGACTTTTTTATTTTATGCTGTTTCGTGGCCGTTTTTTTTTTCTTTTCTCGAAATGTGAGTAGCCGTTTGCGTTTTTCTCTCATTTCAAATGTGAGAGATAGACGGTCGATTCAAGATCACAAAGAGGTTGTATTCAGATTACATTGTTGTTTTTTTTAAAGAAGGAGGTCATTTTGATACGTAGCATACTGTTTATGAACGTCATTTTTGAATCGGAATATATTTTCGAGTGATCTACTTGGATATGCATAGTTATAATATGCTCTTATAAAGTCATTAACATACATTTTCTCCTGAACAATTTTTTAAACTTTGTGTTTCGGGGTCCTGGGTAGCCGGGCCATAAATAAAAGTGAATAAAATTTTAAACCTTTTAGTTAATTTTCTACATATCTTATTGAGATCGGAAAATTTCATTTCCTTTTTTTTGTTGCAGAGTATATAGGAACGAACCATAGACAATGTTACTCCGCCGCATTGAGTTTAGTAATGTTGTTCAACACATTTTTACAACAACAAAAACCACACACACGAAAAAAGCATAGTGTTTTTCTTTTTCATTTGACGCATTGAAATCTTTCAGTACGAAAAGCTAATCACTGCTTCTTACCAAGCTATATCATCTTGCGGTTTGTTTTAAAGTGTCTTCCAATTGTTTAGTTAGTGTTAAATTATGTTTCCAAAATGTGCACGATGCATTGAGGAGCCGCGCCTTCCTCTCAGAATTAAAACCAAAAGTGAACAAAGAAAGTAGAAAAAAAAAACACAACAACAACTCATATACATCCAGTTCTTGGAATTTGACATATTGCAACTTTAGAAATCCAGCATACAAG
The DNA here is from genome assembly GCA_964033795.1 of Lymnaea stagnalis. Lineage (NCBI taxonomy): Eukaryota > Metazoa > Mollusca > Gastropoda > Lymnaeidae > Lymnaea > Lymnaea stagnalis. The sequence continues at coordinate 654,878 of CAXITT010000198.1, forward strand.
ACGAGTACTTTTACTCACAACGATGTCGGAATCTCTTGTTTAATGTAATAACAATGATCCGACTAGCCGCGTTACATTGTGTATTCAGTGATGTTAGATTTCCGGAATTACCCGTGATGCAATGATTGGATGCATTTTTCATCAAAACATCGGTAGCGGAAATTAACGAAATTTAATAATGATGCAATTATAAAAATATAAATTTCTTTAAAAAAATGTAAAATCGACAAATAATCAATGTCGCTGATGCACATAAGAAGAAGAACTTTACAACATCTGCCAGAAACAAGCTATTTATAGCATCAAAAGATGTATCAGTGACGTGAATGATTTTAGTTAATCTCGGATGAATGAAATTGCTATATGTAATAAACTCAATTCGTCAGCGTATCGAGTGTAACCTCTTATGACCACCTCCAGCACGCCTCCACACGGGACAGCGCCAGGTTTCCCCTTCGCCACTCCGTGCTGAAGGGTGCTAGAGGACCCCCTCCTCGAGCTTAGGGGACGTCCGGTCAACTGCACACGCTCCAAAGGAGTGTGAACAGTCCACTCTCCATGTGGTATGGGACAGCTTTGCTTCCTCTCCGGGATGAGATGTTACGCACCTTCTCCACCGCCCAGGGAGTTGATTCGCTTTGGGTCGAGACGGCTTCGCTTACTCTCAGGGGGAAGGCGTTGCGTTACCTCCCACCACCGTCCAGGGAGACGTTCGGTTGGGACATAAGTCGGGACGAAACGGTCACCTAGGAGCGGCTTTCTCTCGGCCGCATGTTTTTAATCCTTGGCAAGGGTTTTGCTTCCACCCAGGCCTCATATCCATTATCGGCTACACGTAATCATGTTAGCGCGAAACTTCCGTTGCGTTGGAAGTCATGCGTTTTGCTGAGATCTTTTAGCTTCATTAGTTTTCCTCCCTACTTGTCTTCCACACCGCGCAGAGGTAAGATCCGTGTGACACCTCCGAGTTTTCTCGGTGATTCTGGTCACCGACCTAGAGGCGTTAGGTCGGGTCAAACCCGAAGGTTTTATGTAATAAAATATCTGATTTGTATTTAAAGACAATAGTAAAGCTCTCAGAAAAATTATTTTATATTATTGAAAGAATTTTTTATATTAATAAGAAGATGTTGCTTTATATATAATTAAATATATATATCAGTTTTAAAATAAGCAAAATTCGTTCTTCAAATTACGCTGTGGCTTCAGTCAAATAAATCTGCAGTTTTAAAATTATTTTGCTACTGTGAAAAGTATACTATTTATATAAACAAAAATTTTTAGATATAAATCTCAAATGAGTAAGCTAGAAGATATATAACTACTTTTAATAAGTTCTCTACCTGAGTTAGTTCTGTGCATACTGTTAACAGTGAGTATGCAATCATAACGACATGTGATGGTTAAGCTGGTTGTAATTTCCTTACTTTACCTAAGATGTTAAAGTAGGATATCAAAAATAGTCATAAGGATCTAGCACTACAAATGGCTGATACATGTTCTTTAAGGCTTTTTACACTCCGTCACTACTTTACTTTGTAGAAACAACTGTTTCATTGCATTTGGTCTCACTATAATCTGAAAATTTATGAAAACTCTCACATGACGCGTGATATTTATTCTCATTACAAATATTATGGATTAACATTTAACGAAATAGTGTCCTTTTAAATAGGTATCATAATTTAATGGTACACCGAGGCGCTGAACACAAAAGGGGGCTACGTCACTATTATTTTCGAACCAACAATCCAAACGTATATTGAAAATATAACAAACCTGTGTTTACTAGACAGTTGATATATTTGTGAAGTCGAGACATGCTACAATCGGTATACGCAAATGTAAACCATGACTCAGATCCGTTACTTGTGGTAATGCTGTGCACAGCTGGACTTTTGCTGCTGTTATACACTATGGAGTTGTTTAGTTTTATCGTTATCAGACATGGCATTGCCTCAGTACCACAGGAAAATGCTACTGTTAGTTTCGTGTCATTAATAGTTTCATTAAGATATTCATTGAGTGACACTTCTTGACCATTAATTTCAAGTTTTACTGAAGCATCAAGTGTATCTGAAAAATCAAAATTTAATTAGTACTATCTGATATAAACAAAAGAATAAACACATATTTACATGTGTTTACACTGTCCAGAAAATGGAATATTAAAATATTTTTTGAAACTGTTAAAAAGAAATATTTATATACTATTATATACTATATACTATTTATAAATATTTATGGCACTAACATTAAAAGGGTAAACATATTCAAAAGTGTTGCATTTGAAGACATCTTTAAAATTTCAATATTTCAATTAGTTTTGTAGTAGTATCTTTCATGTCATTTTTATTTTTACTTTTTAATATAAAGCGAAATTAAAAAAAAAATAAAGCTCCTTAAACATTCACAAACAAAAAATAATAATTACATTTCACTGCAGTTATATATATATATATATATATATATATATATATATAAAGCATGATTAGATGGATACATAAATGATAGATAGATAGATAGACAGATAGACAGATAGACAGATAGACAGATAGACAGATAGACAGATAGACAGATAGATAGATAGATAGATAGATAGATAGATAGATAGATAGATAGATAGATAGATAGATAGATTAGATAGATAGATAGATAGATAGATAGATAGATAGATAGATAGATAGATAGATAGATAGATAG
>CAXITT010000198.1:658023-729870 GCA_964033795.1 Lymnaea stagnalis
ATAGATAGATAGATAGATAGATAGATAGATAGATAGATAGATAGATAGATAGATAGATAGATAGATAGATAGATAGATAGATAGATAGATAGATAGATAGATAGATAGATAGATAGATAGATAGATATGCAAGTCAGTTTTTTCTTGTGCTCAACAGCAGTTTAGTCGGGTATTACTGTCAGTCAGGTCCTCGGGAAAGTATTCCTTGACATTCGTCGATCTTAGTTATATCATTACAGTATACCCTTATCACTTTGATTTAGAAAGACACCTACTTGGGTTTTAATTAAGTATTTATGTATGGCATCTTTCTTTCTGCGGGAGACTATAGATTATCTTTATTGCCCTCAGCTCTTGGTGTGTTTGGTGAGACCAATCCTCGAATGGCAGTCTCTGTTACATTTCCAACACATGAATGCGGTGGAGCAGTATTTACCGGCCTTCCTCCTCGCTCTTTTTGCAGATATTTCTGCCCTGTTTTGCTACTCGGCATGTAGTGATCCTGCCTTCACGATGTCCCGCAATGAGGATCGATCCTCTGGCAGCTCCTCCCAGTTTGAGATGTCGATGTTGGCCGACTTCATGTCTCTTTTGCATATGTCTAAGTATCTCAGACGAGGCCGTCCAACTGACCTTTTCCCTGTCGCCAGCTCGCTGTATAGCACGTCCTTTGGTGTGCGACTAGCTTGCATTCGGTTGACCTGTCCAAGCCAGCGGAGGCGTTTTTGGAATAACATGGCTGGGACGCTACACATGTTTGTTTGGGACAGGACATTCGTGTTGGGAACTTTGTCTTGCCATTTAATGTCAAGGATGTGGCGCAGGCATCTGAGGTGGAAGCCAGTGAGCCCTCTTTCGTGGTTAGAGTATGTGGTCCATGACTCGCATCCATACAGGTGTGTGCTCAGTACGAAGGCCTGGTACACCTGCAGCTTAGTTCTTGTTGTGAGTTTGACGTTTGACCAGACACTTTCCTTCAGTCTGGCCATAACAGTTGCGGCCTTGCCTATCCTTCCACTTATCTCGTCCTCCATTGAGAGGGTGCTCGATATGTTGGATCACAGATATGTGAAACTGTCAACAGTATCCAAGTCGTAGTCGTCGATGGCGATAGTGGTGAGGGAGTCAGCGCCCTGTGCTATAATGTTAGTTTTCTTAGGCTAATTGTCAGACCAAACTCTTTGCAGGCAGCGGATAGGCTGGATACGAGGCTCTGCAGGCCGTCTGCTGTGTAAGATACCAAAGCGGCATCGTCCGCAAGCAAGAACTCCCGCAGCAAAACCTTTCTTGTTTTTGTCTTAGCTCTAAGGCGGGCAATGTTGAATAATTCGTCATCAGCTCTAGTGTGGATGTATATCCCCTCGCTTTTGGTCTTAAAGGCATACTGAAGTAGGATGGAGAAAAAGATTGCAAATAAAGTAGGAGCCAGCACACAACCTTGCTTTACTCCACTGCCCACTGGAAAAGTTTCTGAGGCGGCACCGTTATAGCCCACTGTGCCCTGCATGTTTCCGTGGAACTGCTTGATGATGTTAAGCATTCGTGTAGGGCAGCCTATCTTTTTGAGGATCTGAAACAGGCCGCTTCTGCTGACAAGATCAAAAGCCTTAATGAGGTCGACAAACGCAATGTATAAAGGCATATGTTGCTCCCTGCATTTCTCCTGCAGCTGGCGTTGAGAGAAGATCATGTCTATGGTTGACATACCGGCTCGAAGACCACATTGCGATTCTGGGAGTACACGCGATGTAGTATGTGTTAGCGTAGTGGCGAGCTGCCTGCTGGGCATTTATCTTGGTGCTTAAAAGCGATTGTAGAGCTGCTGGGCAAGGTCTGTCTTTATAAGCTAAGAGGGCCTTTCTTTTTGCATCGGTGACATGTTTCATTTCCTGCCAATGGGCCTCAAACCAATCTGCACTTTTGCGTTCTCTCTTTCCAAATGCTGTGATAGCCGAGTTATAGATAGTGTCCAGCAAATGTGACCATTTGGACTCGATAGTGTCCATTTGTGGCGTTTGTACAAGAGCTTCTTGTAGACTATGGGTGTATACTTCTGTTCTCTCTGGGTTTTTGGTGGAGCAGATGTTTATGCGTGGTTAACTCTTGTTTTTAGTGTGATACAGTTTCTTTGGCTGTTTCTTTGGTTTTTATTAAGTATCATGATGGCAAAATAATTTGTTTGGTGCAATAAGGGAAGTTGATGTTCTTAGTATCAGAGGGGCATGTTAAGAGTCTTTCGTTTGCTAATAAGCGATGTTTAAAGTTTTAGCACCAGGGGAGTGATAGAGTTTGAGGGGTGAGAGGAGACTATAACGTCGCAAAGTTTTGAGAGTTGTTATAGATGGGCTTTGTGGGTTGATCGCCTGTTGATTGAGAGAAGGCGAAAAGACGGTGTGGTACGTATAAGATGAGGGCAATGTAGGAATAAGGTTTGATTTCTTACTGAATGTTTCAGGCAACTGTTGTACACCAGAGTAGGTGTTCCCCGATGCTCCTGTGATAAATCCTCTAATCTTCGCTCCTCTATTTCTTTCAGTAGCTCTTTCTTTCTTTATAATATTAAAAATATTCTGGGCAATTTCTTTACATTGGTATGTCGCATCACCGTAAGTTTCTTTGGATTCTTGTTTAAGGTTCACATCAAGATACTTCATATAAAAAAATATAATTTTTTTGGCTGGCACAGATTGAAGGTTATGGAAAAATTAGTTTATATTCATACATAAATAAGAGGAAATGTGATTTTATCGATTTAAGATGTTTTTTTTAATAAGTCAAGTAAATATATTATCCTAGTAAAATAAAATATTTATAAAAGTTGAACGTATTGTTCATAGCTAATAATCTTGAAACTAATCATGAACAGACTTCAAAACAGGGAACTGGGCTATGCACCTTGTAGAAGTTAAAAAGAACACTTATACCATCATTTTTTCCGCGCATGGTCACTTTAATAATTCTGCTAGAAATTAACTATAAAATCAATTATTTTAAGTGAATTCCCAAGAAAGATTACAACTTCTTTCTGTATTGTCACTCCACTTATCAAATGTTTACAAATTGAGCTTGATTAAAAATTGTAATGGACCTGCGCGTTCATTAAGCCGTAGCAAAATATATTCTTCGCATGAAACGATTTTTAAATTCTACTTCATCTGTATTATCTTTTAAACAATTGATATTATTATATAAATAATTTAACTAACTTTATACACATACAAATGTTCCTACTGTATCTCTAAAAAATACTTTAAAGCGTATGTTACTTGCTAAATATTTTTCCTTGGCTGCTTGTTGAGATTATTTTTCATAGTTGTTGGTAATAATTTTGTTTCCGGTACTGAAATTACTTTTTTTTTAAAACTGAATCTCATTTCCAAAAATTCCTTTATAGTTTCTTAAAGCAGGTTCCTCAGTAATGTAGGACGCATCTGAGTGCTTTGTTTTTGTTTTAGAATCAAGTATTACTTGAAAGTTAAGTTCAATTGCAAACTCATTCAGCAGCACCTCTCTGTTAAACGATTTCTACTTTCCTTTTCATCCCCATGTTAATGATTTACATCTAGCAGCACACGTCATGATACATTTCATAAAATTTTTATATACCAAAGGACGTTAAGTTGTATACGTACGTGATTGAATTCATAACGGGGAGGTTCAGCTATTTCAAAAATCACGTGATCAGACCATTTAACTTCTCTTTGTAGATCAGCTGTTGCGTTAAGAATATAGAAGTCAACATCTTGCTCGCAAGCGAATTGTTGACTTATTTTCATGTTGATAACTTGGGCGAGAAGAATGTCTGTGGACGGTACATATCCATGCAGGTAATTATATATACATGTATATATATATATATATACATATATTTAGAACGACCTAGAAATTATCAGATGACTAGCCTTATAAAAGACCAGAGATGACGAGAATTTTACAGGTCTTTTATGTACGGTTTTGAAAGGGGGGAAAAAAGAAATATCCTTACAACGCGTAATTCCCCAATAGCAAACATAGTTTTGGGTTAGGGATTCAACTTACACTGTCACAGAATCATTTTGGTCTAGTAAAATGTTCAACACCGACAAGGGAACATAATACATTACACGTTCAATTCTATAGCACTATCCATCTTTTAATATTATTTTATTTCACAAATTTTAATTTTAAACGAAATTTTTTAATAAAAATATATTTGAAAAATAAATTAAAATTTATATGAAATAGATTAAATTTAGTCTTTTCTGTAATGTTCAAAATAAAAAATTAATGTTCATTCCAAAAAAAAAAAAAATGCAATAATATCAATGTGCATTAATATTATTTTCTAGACAAAGTATCATCACGATTATTTGAATTTGGATCTACATTTTTTTTTTAAAATCTAAAATATGTTCGGTTAAAAATAGAATCCACATGGGAAACGTTTTGGGACCAAAATTGCAAGGCACGAATTTAAGCAATGCATTCTTTTTTTACTATGTAATGATCTTTTGTCACATTAAATTTCTTAGAGATATAAGCTAACATGTGATCCTCAACTTGAATCATATCTGCATCAACATTTCCCTCATCTCCTGGACCCCAAAAAAAAAAGAAATATACATCACTGCTATCCACAGCTAATGTCAAATGTTTCTTATATTGCAATGACAATGAGCGTTGGCGAGTAATATTTTTTTCTTTTTTTTTTTTGTTGCATGTTTCTTGACAAATCTAAACAATGAAATTCAACATTTTAGTTATAAGGAATCAATAATAGATGTTTTTTTTATTCTATCAGGTATGCATTGTCCAAAAACCCATGAGCTGTTTCTATGTTTTGCTGACAAAAATAATGTATTAGTATTAGCAAATATATTTTGTTTTAACAGGCTTTACATGACCCTACAAACCCTTTGACATAATTATAACAATTATTTCACAGCTGCATGATACAATTTTAATAATTGCTGCATGATACAATTTTAATAATTGCTTTTAAGTACTGTTGCTTTTGACTGCCATTATGCAGTTAATTAAAATCGTGAATTGTATTAAACTTACCATTTAGTAGAAAAAGCTCAATCAAAGTTATCGATTGGAAAAGGTTGTTCATCTCGAAGAAAAGATAAAATGCCAATCGAGTGAGTTTTAAGGTAGAAAATATGACTTCACAATCTTTAAAACAGTCTGAATAAAAAGAAATTCCCATTTAAATTTATACTAAAATATATAGATATTCATTTTTATCAATTGGTACGTAATTAACGCTGGATATTTGTCATAGAGTTTAAAAAAAATATTCCAATCAAAAAGAAAACAGTGTAAAGAGACTTTTTAAAACATTCTTGGAAATAATAGCCATTCCATCTTTGAGCCATTTATAGGACACACAAAAACATACAAACATATATACACACATATGTGTATATTCATCCCCATCCCCATCGCGCTCCAGCCGATGTTAGGCTTTGGCCTGCCTCACAACTTCTTTACGCTATGGCTTAACTAATGATTTGTCTTTCAATGCTTGGATTCCTAGTTTTAGATCTTTATCCACATCATCCATCCACCTAAGCCTAGGCCTACCTTTGAGCCGTTTTTCTCTGGTCTTGGTGATGTACTATCTTCGAAAGATTGCAATTAGACGTTCTTTCTAAGGGTCATGCCTAACGAAGCCTACCATTTTTTTTTGTTTCTGCTGAAATAGACTATAAAATCCAAACCATCATCCATTTAGATTGAATCAGTTTATACTGCTCGACCATCCAACACCTTCCAGCCCTCCTTGTAATGATGCGTTTTTAATTTAATAAAGGATTTTTATATGTCGTTACTAATTTTCCCAAACAGTGGTATTTCGTCAGCATATTCAAGATATTGAAACATAGCATTCACTCTTTGGGACCGAGATATTGCTCTCTATTGTCGATAAGTATATTTCAGGCCTGCCGCATCTGCTGGGCATTGCCGTATGTCAGGTTATCAAAGTGGTTGGCTGGAAGAACCCCTGACATGCCAATCGTTAGCGTTGAGCACAGGTCTACTTTATGCTCGTCTGTCTTTGGCGCCTGTTCACAGTGACGGCAACTCGCGTCCCGTAGCGGATGTAACCTATTAAGATAGCTCCGGATAGGGCATTGTTTTTTTCTTCTGTGTGTTCTGAGGATTTAGTGAATGCGTTTAAGACGCCACCATTGATCGTCCTTTCTTTTTTGTTGTGGCCTGCTCCGGAAAATTTACGAGCTGTGAGTGCGTTTTCCAAATTCTGTAGCCTTTCTTTAAAGAGGTCATTAAACCAGGCCTTTACCCCCAGTTGTGTCATTGGCCTGTTGGGTTGTGGCTGGGCAGAGCCTGGTCTCGCTAAATAGTCAAATCTATAGTTTAGGGGTAGTCCTGTGAGTCAGTTAAAGGACCCAATTGCCTCCACGCCTCGCATGAGCTCCCAGACTGTGCTATTTGATACATGTCCAAAGAGTAACTACACACAACTTCTAGAGCGCACTGTGAGTTAGTGAACTCTATATATACATATATATCAGAAAAAACGGGTTAAATATATAGAGAAAAATTTTCGACAACAAAAAGGCCGGTAGAAAAATGGCCTGGGGGCGAAATGGTCGGTATGTGAAAAGTCAGGCGTCGAAAAGTGCGGTGGCTTAACGTCAGCGTTGAAAATACGTCAGCAATATGGCGGCGACGAAATGGTGTTGAAAAAATAGCAGCAGCGCAATCGTAGGGAAAATCGACACATTCCCCAAATGTTTCCCGAAAAGGGTTCTGACAATTGTTTAGTCCATTTTCCACTAGATTTAACAACTATTTAAATTCAAGAAAACGAATGGGAATAGTTCTTTTACAATAATATATTTTAAAGTGCATGCAAAAAAGACACTTACATTTCTCTTGACTGTAAATTTAAAAGACAAGTAAGTATTTAAGATAAAAATATTCTTATATAAATTAAAATTAAAAAAAAACACTAAGAAATAGTCACTAACATTCTTTCTCATCTATTAATAGTCCAAAAATATAATCTAAGCGTCGACAGATGTTTAAAACGGAAGGTAGCTTTCAGATCCTTTTAGATACGTAGAAAGCCCAGCCTTCTATTTTACTTTGTTTTGGTTTCAGTTTGTAATCACTTCAACATAATTTAAACAGCGACACTGCTAGCAGTGTTGAAACTCGACGATCTTAAACGCGTGTTAGCGTTTGTCAACGGTTAATTGTTCAAGCATCCACAGGACCATATAAGGTGAAAAGGATTTATGTTGGGTTGTCATTGTTGGAAATGTGTCACTCCACAACGAAAAAAAATTGTTTATCAATGACCAAGCATGAATAAAGAGGTTGTGATGCTCATATTTTAGAAACAGAAAGAATAACAACTAAACAAGAAACAAAAAGGATTTAGTACAGGGGTTCCTCAAACCTTTTAATTGTGGGCCCGTTCACTGACATGAGCAATGTCTGAAAGCATCATTTGTTAAATACGAAATAATTTCAGTCAATATTAGGTGTTTATTTTTTTTTTTTTCAAACGAAATAGGTACGTGTTGTACTTTCAGTAAAAGTTTCTCTAAATCCATACACATAATTTGGGCTAAATATTTTTGATCGACATCAGATATTGTCTCTACTCGTTATAGCTAAGTATTAGAAGTTTTTTTGTATTTCTATAAGTCTCTATGATCTTTCGGAATCAGATTTAAAGTTCTAAATGTGTGTATGAGGGTATACATATCTTTTAGGTATAATAGACCAAGTTTTACACAATGGTATACACTGAAATCTTCTACGTGAATTTTTGCATCCGGACTAAACTTGGTAAAGTACATATCATTATCCCTTTCAAATTTTTTGTTGGGTCTCAAAAAAAATAATATCTACATTTTTTTTGAGGCGGATTCCATTCGTCAACTGATTTTAATGGGACTTTTTATAAAAATAATATTTGTTCATTATCCAATCTAAAATACTGACGATTCTAAAATAGGGAACAATGAAGATAAATAGTACGGACAAAAATTTAGCTCCAAATTGAATCGGCTGACATAAAAGTAGAGATTTGACACTTGGGAGGGTAACACACACGATGATAGGCTGTTTTAAAAGAATAATAAGTAAAAATTACCTTTATATATACATTTATATTTTCTCTCTATTTGACTGCTTGTTAGTTTTAATTTGAAAACTTCAAGCTTTGTGTGTAACATACTAGTTTCAATAATGATCTAATGGTAAAAGTATCATATTTTAATTATGTAAAAAGCAGACATTTTTTTTTTACAGAGTTTAAAAAAAAAGACAGTAGTTTCTCATAAAAATTCTCGTTGCATCACCTAAGATTGTAGATCCAAATCTGATTTTGATACATCTATGTGAATCGGTATTTTAAAGAGATATCTTAAGTCATTTAAAGAACGAAAAGGAATAAAATGTAGGCTAGATATTTGTTTAGACATAGGTCCCACTAGGTTAATGCAACGCAAGTTGATTCATTTATTGCACATATCAATACTAATGTTTTAAAAAAAAACATATTTTAAACACAAATTGTAAAAAAACACCTTTAAATTTTACAAAATACAATTTATTTAATGTCGTCACCTTTTTATGTAATATCATGGAGTAGGCCTATAGGTAAGTCGATGAGGATCAAGGGGCCATTAAAACAATCATATCATGTTTTATGAGCTTTTTATGTTTTGGTTTCTTTCACTTATATCATTTAAACAAGGCAGGACTTGAAGACAATTTTCTTTTGATTTTTTTTTTTGAACTAATCGGGGATAAAGGGGTAGATAAACAAATATATATTACCAAATAGAATGTGGTAAGTCAGATCTAATCAAACAGTACTATTTGAACTAGCAATGTTGCACTGCATTGTGATTTTTTGGAACTTAGTGATGTTTTATAACCACAAAAGAATAACACCTGCATGACCAGAAATCAAGTTCATAAAAAAATATAATTTACATGGTTGTACACGAATATTTAGCTGATTAAGTGGTAAGCCTTCAGAAAGTGGAAGCTTCTGCTGTGACTCATTTTAAAGCATGTGCTATTTTCCAAGTTAAAGACCTAATTTATTTCATCTATGAAGTCACGTAAAGATTAAACATTACTTCTATTTCTTTACGTATTATGAAAACCAGATGCTCTTTTTAAAAATATGAAATGAAAAGAAAAAAAAAAAATTAAAATTCTCAAAACATTTAAATATGATTTTGAGAACTACGCACAAATAAATATATTGGTATTTAAAAATAAAAAAATAATGTTCTTCGAAGAAAATACTTTGGCGTTTATAATAAAAAACAAAAAATACAGTAATACAATACAATTATAAAAAGCATGCTTATGAGTTTTTCTAAACATTGTATCAAGATATCAGAAAAAACCCACAGAAACCAACAAAAAAATACACATGCAAACAAAAACAAGAATTGACAAAACATACTAGGTAGGATACAACTTTTAAAACTGCTGATGCATCAAATAAAATCATGGTTTTGTTTTGTTGTTTTACTTTTTTTAAATAAATTAACTAGATGTAGGATTCCTTACCAATTGTTATGAAGAGGTATGTGATTACCAAAGTACTATAAAATTATAAATATCAAATTAATATTGAAAAAAGATCATTAAAAAATTAATAATAAAAGTATGATATGATATCATTGTTTTTTTTAAAATTTTTAGACGGATTGAGGTTTTCTTTTATTGCACCTAAATTTCCATGGCACACCTAGCAGTTTAAAAATAATGTTTTTCTATTTGGGCTTCCGTTGGTTACTTGCTATTAACTTATTTTCTTATACCTTCCATATTTACATATCAAGATCTTTTAATATATCATCAGTGGACTATCTGAATGTGCACTTTAGTGCCTGCCACATATCAAAGGGTAATTTTCCTGAACATTTATTAACCATATACATTAGATACATATAAGTATTCCAAATAAAATATGGAGCCAGACTTATAGGCTATCAACAGAATCTAGTTGATCAGATTAAGTTTTACAAATTGTTTAAAATCATATAATGAACATTTAATAATAAGATTTATTATTGTTGATTACTTTAAAAAAAAATGTTATCAAGAACCTTTAAAAACCTAATGTACATTTCCAGCATTTAAATTTAATTTTTTTAATTCTAAAAACAAAACCTTATTAAATTTGTATCATATATCTCTAAAAGATTTAATAAGAAATAAAAAACAAATTATTGACAACTTTTAAGACTGAACAATAACGTTAAGCTTCAAAACTTTCAATTTAACTTTGAAATCTTTTTAAAAGCTATTGAAAAAATACTAATAATAAAAAGCCGCCTCCCGCACCCTCAACTATCCATCTCAACATTAAAATCAAAGTGCACCTCTAAGACAAATTAGCCATAATTTTATATGTTTAAAAGCAGGTCTTCTATATTTAATTTCTATTTTTTTAAGGATTAAATCTCAGGCAGTTTGCAGTGTCTAACTTAAAGTCCAATCATGATTTATTGAAATAAAAGAAAAAACTCAAATCAAGTTGTCTTTGTTTTTTATAAATCTCTTAGGGCACAGCCATAGGTTTTAATTTTTCCATTAGGAAAACTATTATTTAAATAAAAGCCAACATTTTTGTACAATCAGAGAAGCCAAAAGTTTTAATAAGGTATACCTCAAAAATTTAGATCACTTTTCTATATTATAATTATCTGGGCCCATTTGTAAAAATCTCAAGTAATTAACTTTTGTTATATTGCGAATTTATTTGGTGAAAGCTTCCGTTGTTTTGTGGAGTTCTTTTTTTTATTTTTTAAATTTATGGTCTCTCTTTATTATAAAGGAAAAAGTGGTGGTGGTGGAGATTGAATGAGGGATTTCTTCGTTAGGGATAAATTGTTATTTATTTTTAGTAAATACAATTTTTAATTTTAAAAAAAATCAGATATAAGACACATTAACAGTAGTTGTACATACTAGACTAAAGCTTTTAATAGTTTTAGATGACCCTACAGTTTCATCTCTACAAAGAATGCATTCAATATTTCCAAACCTATTTTAAATGCACTGTGTTTCTTCACATATTAGTTTGCATAGTTTAAAAAAAACACATTTTTTATGTTCACATATTAGTTTGAAAACAATTTTTTTTTTTAAATTCAAAATTCTAGCTGATATGAAGCTAACCAGAATTCTCTGGATACCAAGAACGGACACATAGGCTCACAGCCAAAAGGGGCGGGGTTGGATGGTGGTGTTGTGCTTGACTTTTGTCACAGAATGATTGTTACGTCGTAGGGCTTCGGTCCTGTCACATCACAAACTGTGTTGATTAAGTAGTGGTCAGTACGGGACTGCTTCTCTCTGTGATTTAAATTTTGATCATCTAGAAATTGGGACAGACAAAAGCCCAATGTAGACGTGATTGGAAAGTAAACAAAAGTTTGAGTTTATTACTAAGATACAAATCTATTCATTTGTTAAAACTAACTGTCAGCTATCTATAAGAATCTACATAGCTATGACTGTTTCTAAACTGTTCGTCTGTAACGTATCATCTATTCCTATATTCACTGGTCAACTGTTGTCTCCTGATCTCTTTCAACTACTCTCTCACAAATGCTTCTCTTAGATCTTTTCCCTCCACTATTCATGTCATGAAGAGTACTGTCTTATATACGAGTCTCTACCTCCATAGGTTATTTAGGAATGCTCTCTACTAACACATCTCTGTCCCCTTCCCAAACTTTCTCACAGGCAAACAATGTTTGGACGCCTGAGAAATCGCAGCTGAAAGAAACCACTCGGAGAGATATTTTGATTGTCCAATGTAACATTGGTCTAACATGTCCTCAGTTTAACTAATTGCTTCTTGAGAATTGAGACTTATTAAAAGCTATTCATCCTTCTGCAAAACATTCACAATAGTTTGTAACAAATCCATTTACCCAATGATATTAAAAGTTGTCACAAATGACTGGGGCGGGGTACAAGACAGAGCTTCATTGTTGTTAAGGTAACTTATGGGGTGGACGAAAATTGCAGTGATTTTGGGGAGAGAACTGTTAGGAGGATAAGATTACGGTTAATCGATTCTGGCATCATTGAGATAGAGGGTATGTTTCTTTTCATAATATTATTTTTCGGGTATTCCAGACTTCGCATGATAAGTTTTACCTTAACTTCTGACAGAGGCTGAAAGGACCTCACACTACAGCAAATAATTTCAATTCTTTGTGATTTGAAGCATCTATCGCTCAAGACAAATGTTTTCAGCATTGAGATCCACTTTTAGGTTACCCATTGCACTTTGAGATAATAAATTGACTTCAATGGCTTCACATTTTGTTCTGGCACGAGCAAAGTTAATTTGAAGTGTCTTTTGTACCAATCTCGAATTGCAGTCCACGAACTAAAAACTGTTGTTGTTACAAACTGAAGAAAAAGCTAAGGATCACTGTTTTTCTTCTTAATGAAGCTGTGCATTTCTGAAGAAAATCAGTCAAGGGTGTGGTGGTTGCATCCACACTCAAGGCAGCCTCATGCTGATCAGTGGCCTAATGGTATTCGGAATCTAATTTTATATAGAAGCCAAGGACAATTCACTTTCTTTTTTTTTAAAAAAGAAGTTCTGAATAAGTTTTTTTTTTTATTTTTATGAACGTATACTGTTTTTCTAAAGACTCATTTTATTCTTCACCTGCTATATCTTAAGGGCCCTCGATCAATTTATTGATCATTTTGGCTCCTATGCATGTAGATGGGATTTGCAATGTTTCTGTTCTTGGTGTTGATGAGGAAATTTCACTGATTTCCAGTGCCAATTTGTGAGGGAATCATGCACAAGGGGTTTGAAGGCTTGAGGCAATAGACACAAATGTGTCGCCTCAACCGTTCCTTTTGAAAGATTGTTCCAGTCCCTGATTGTCTTGGGCAGGAATGAGCAGCTCCTATACTGGCTTCTTGTTGGTATGAGCCTGAATTGCCTGTCATGGTCTCGTCGCTGTCTATGGGTCAGCGGGACGAGTTTCTGTTTAATACTTGAACAGTGGACCAGCCCATTATTTATCTTGTACATCATGGAGAGCCTGGATTGTCGTCATCGTTTCTCCAATGGTGACCAGCCTAGTGTTTCCAGCATGCTGCCAACACTAGAGGTATTCCTGTAGCGGTTTAGGACAAAGCGTGCTGCTCGTCGCTGGACCGCCTCCAACCTGTCAATGCTATTCTCGGTAAATGGGTCCCAGACTGAAGATGCATAATCTAAAATCGGACGGACAAAGGCTTTATATGCTCTTTCTTTCACAAATGAGTTGCCAATCTTTAGATTTCGCCTTAAGAACCCTAGGGTCTTGTTCACTTGGTTACATACATTGTTAATGTGCTCGTCCCAGCGGACATCTCTTTGAATGGTAACACCCAGGTACTTTACGGAGGAAACTTGCTCAAGTATATGGCCGTGCAGTTCGTATTGATAGTGTAGAGGAGTACAACTTCTAGAGACTGATAGTGTATGGCACTTGGCAGGTTGAAATTTCATGTCCAAGCTCATCTCCCACTCAGCTAACAGATTGAGATCCTGTTGTTGCTAGTCCTGGTCAGATCTGTTGGCGATCGTCCTATACACTGCTGTGTCATCTGCGAACAGTCTTGCCTGTGATGTCAATTTCTCGGGTAGGTCATTAATGTAAGCTAGGAACAAACAGGGGCCCAGGACTGATCCCTGGGGACCCCTGACTTCACATCGACAATGGATGAGCTTGTACCGTCCACCACTACTGCTTGGCATCGGTGGCTGAGGAAGCTAGAGATCCATGTTTTATTGGTGACTTGGATCCCATAAACTCTGGAGTTTGTGTAGAAGCAAACTATGATTAACACGGTCAAATGCCTTTGCGAAGTCAATTACTAGCACGTCAGTCTGCTTGTGGTTCTCCAGATTGGTCATCAGGTCATCTACAATTTCGAGAATCTGGGTCTCACATGATCTATTGACTCGGAAGCCATGTTGACAGTCATTGAGTATATTTTGGCTTTCAAGATGCTTCATGACTGTGCTTACGATTATGTGCTCTAACAGTTTGCAAACCACGCTGGTGAGTGATATCGGATGATGGTTGGCAGGGTCGGACTGCTCCCCTTTCTTGTAAATTGGAGTGACATGCGCTGTTCTCCA
This sequence comes from Lymnaea stagnalis, assembly GCA_964033795.1. Lineage (NCBI taxonomy): Eukaryota > Metazoa > Mollusca > Gastropoda > Lymnaeidae > Lymnaea > Lymnaea stagnalis. The sequence goes on from CAXITT010000198.1 coordinate 672,185, forward strand.
ATCTGCTGGAACATTTCCTGTGCATAGTGACGATTGGAAGAGGATTGTCATTGCAGGAGCGATTTATTTGGCTAATTCTTTGAGCACTCGTGGTTTGATGTTGTCAGGACCACATGCTTAGTAAGGTTCATTATATTGAGGAGGGCAAACACACCTTGTTCTGATATCTGGATATCTCCCATGACAGGGTAGGCTCTGTTTATCATTTTGGTCTTCAGAAGGAACTCAGTCTCAGAGTACTCTCTACCGTCACCAAAGACAGACCGGAACTGCTGATTGAGTATCTCCGCCTGTGCTTTTGGGTCAGATGTCAATTGGCCATCCCACCTCAGGGGGGAAACTCCAGCGTTAGAGGAATTTCGGTGCTTCATATTGCTCCAGAAGCGCTTGTTCTTGAAATCTTTGGTCGGGGTGTCTTCCTCTGAGAAGATACCGTTCATATAGTTCCAATACGATCTGCGCAATAAGCGTTGAATGGTTTGGCGGAGCCTCAGTACCTCCTCTCTCAGTTCAATCGAGCCATTTTTCTTCATACGTTTGTATTGGTGGTCTCTCCTGTGGATGAACCTACGGATTTCAGTCATGACCCATGTCTGGTTTAACTTGCACGTCCGATTCTTCTTCTTACTATTATCATCCTTGTTTTTTCCATCTTCATCAGTTTATGGCAATGGAAGTGCATCCTAAGTCGACTTAAGTAAAACGAACTCACCAATGATAATTCAAAACCCCCTTTTGGCTTTTTGTTAAATTGTGAAATCAAGAAATTTAAATGTTAAAGCCAAAGAATCTCACAAGACACAAGAAAAATTTAACAGGCACAGACCACATGACACATTCATATACGAGAAAGTCATAAAAACATCTCATGAAAAAGTCATTCATCTCATGCAAGGCGTAAGCAAGCATCAAAGAAATAAATGTGGCTCTGGAACGGGAGCAACCGACCTTGGCATTTGGCATCAAAGATCCAAAAAACTTACTTGAAATTAGACGAGGTCAAATCACTGTCTGTCGATCATCACATCATTAGTCATTACTACATTATAATCACATCAATTAGTTATAACATACATACAAGAAGCTTATAGCCCCCATCCCCATGAAAACAACCAAATAAATCAAAAACATTAGTAGATAATTGTGACGTCACATTTTTTAAAATGTCGCCAGTTTATATCGCCGACAGCTTGACCAGCCCAGTTGTTCCTATAATAGACGCCGCGTCGCTCTGGGTCTCATGTTGCCCTCGGGCAGACTCATGACAATGGGGCAAGGAGGGTGCGAACATCATTGGTTACCAAAATTTTCTTAAAATAGGATTATAATAGTAAATTAAATCCCATATACTTCAGAAAGACGAGGGGGGGGGGGCAAAAGTCTTCTCTTTTACTGATCCGGCCAGGGGGCATTTTTTTCTATATAGTAAGTGGCACCATTTTCTGGCTTCGTCCTAGGTGCAACATTTCCTCCACAGCGAACAAACAACAGTAAAAAAAGAATGAAATGAAAATAACACTATAACACTAATAGCTCAAACTATTCCCTGCCGTTGCTTTTGGGTAGAAATAAGATAAATGTAAATAAGACAAGCATGTCCTCGCTGCCAAAAGTACTTATAAGTCGAACGACAAGAGGAAAGTACGTAAAAATACGGACGCAAAAGTTAGTACGGAACAGAGGGTTGAAAATATAAACTGTCCGTACTAAAAACGGACGTTTGGTAACCTACTTAAACTGTATCTAAATTATTAAAAAAATGATCATATGTTGGCATATAAAAATTATAAGTATGCAATTATATATTATTGCTCATAAACATATCAGATAGAGTTACGTTTCTAATTTCTAAAGCTATAGCTATATTTCAGATACTTGTAGTAAACATCTATTACATACCAGATCATCTGAAACATTTAGTTATGGTCTGAAGTTGTTCCAAATCGAAAGAGCAATGTTCCTGGAAAGGCTTTGGGAAACTGCAAAACGGGAAAATCCGATACATTTAAACAGTGGTAATCGGTAGACGAGTTTCGAGAACCACATCTAACAAAAGCACGGTCATATGTCATATTTAAGAATTAGCTTTAGGTCTACAATGGATTCTCAGTAATAAGTTTCTTAAATATTAAAAACTTTTTTATGAGTAAAAATCATATCTATTTATGGAATAAAGTTACCTTTTCGCTTTAGAAAGGACTATCGGCATCCTTCCGTCTCGTGAGACGATGGTGCATCACCGTTGGGTTGGGTTGCATTTTCTCGAGTGGCTGTGCAGTCCTATCCTTGAGTGACAGTCTTTACCACAGTTTTTACACACGAGTTCCGTGCTTCTAAATGTTTTGGCCTTTCTCCTTGCTCTTCTGTCTGCAGCCTATTCCATTCTTCGCTCCTCGGCTACCATGACGCCCTCTTTGACAACTGTGCGCCATGTAGATCGGTCTTTTGCCTTACACTCACAGTCACTTGTATGTATTTTGTATTTTTAGAAAGGAACAGAGAAGTAAACTTTATTTTTGTGAGGGACTAAAATAACTTTTTTTTCCTGGTAAACTCTTGGACTTAAATGCAATGAGTTGTTTCGTTTTAGGCTAGGCCGTGGCTTTGTGTGGACTAATCAGAAAATGGGTCTGGGGATGGGCGTTAGCTCGTACGTGGGGACTGTTTCATTTAGGCTTCTCTCCGGTGGGGAGGAGCGTGCCACTGTTTCACTCTCCTGGAGAAAATCAACTTTTTTTTTTCTTTTTTTTTTTTTTGCCTTTTGTATATTCATTTATGATGGCGAGTGCATTTTGTTTTTTGTTTTTGTATACATATTTTTTTATTTTTAATCATCAATTTAAAAAATAATTACCTGTCATATTTTGTGGAAAAAAACGTGTTTAAAGAGGTATATTACAATTCATGTGAAGAATAGCATCTTGAAATTACAGCCCAAAAAATACTTTCTACTGAATGTAGGGGTATTTACCAATACTGATTTAATTTCCTATAGGAATTTATTAATACAAAATGAGTTGTTTTTTTAAAATATGTCCTGTATTCTTACCATACTTCATGTAAAAATGATATCAATTTTTTTTTTAAAAATGTTTCAACATCATAACTTTTGACCTCCTAAATATCCATGACTGGGTGAGGTAAGGAAAAATGTAAATTTGTATCTCTCCCGTTGCTCTGCGATCAATTGTAGAATGATAAAAAACTTAAACTAGGATATTTGTGAAAATTGCTACTTTTTTAAATATCTTGCTCTCATTTGGAGACAGTATTTCAATTAAGTTTTTAAGTATATTTGTTTGTTACTTACGTTCCTGGTGTTAGCTTTAAAAAAAGCTTCTTGCTGAAATAGAGTGTTATGGAGTCCTTCTTTCCAGGTTTTCGCCTATCCTGTTTTGGTTATTTCTTTCTACCTCAACTACTTGCAGTCTCCTACGTCATTAAACTTTTTTCATTCACTACCTCCTGACTATCCAATAGCGCCCGTCTCCAACCATAAAAAAAAACAACAACTGACTATTGTATATTTTTGAAGTTTTATAAGGGAGCAGGACAAACAAAATAAAAATAGCTTAGACAATGAGTTACTTAATGTGTCGTTTTGTTTATTAGCTACTTTACCTTTATTGTAAAAAACAAAAGATTGCATACGGATTTTTCATTACTAAGTGTAGATCTTAAAGGAGCTGAAAGCCTGGCTTGGATATAATCATTTGCCAATTCTTATCTGCGAAAGCAAAATTCGTTTTTTTTAAAAATAAATGCCTGCTGTATAATGTATGAAGGTATCTTACTGGTATTCTAATATTTTATTTTTTTATGTAAGAGATGATTTAATTTTTTTTTTTTAAAGTATATTAGAATAAATGTTAGATCTTCTATTTGGACGTTTGTTTTCTTAATTAAAATGAAAATATATTTCACCATGAAACTTGGGTTCATGTTTTTAAATAATTTCTATCTTATTAAAAGGGAAGCTTAATTTAAAAAATAAAAATTACAACATTTTTTAGACAATATAAAAATTTTTATTGATCAATATAAATGGAAATATTATGTTGATTAAAATCGACATATTTATTTATAGCACAAAGATAAGGAATAATCTTTGCAATGGAACATGTTGAAATTGGAATAATTTAATATAATACATCAAATTTTCTTTTTTGATTCTTGGATTAATATATTTAATCGACTTTTGTTGAGAGATGGTGTACGCACAAACCAGAAAGTAATACAGAAGTTCATTAGTCTTCCAATTGGATTAGGCAATAAATCCTTAAACAAACAAATGTAAGAAGAACAGAAAGAAAATTTCCGGAAGTACAATTTGAATTACAATTAGAAACAAAAATTTGAAGCTTTCAAAAAATTTTGACACCTTTAACGGTTTGTCTTCAAGGGATGACAATGACTTTCATGACAAGGTGCTCGAAATGCAATTACCATGAATTATGCATCACTAGACCTAGAGTGGTGAACCCTATAGCCTGCTCTCATTGTGGCAAATGGAACTCTAATTAGTAAAATATTTGGTTTTGACAATTTTTTTGGTTTTTTTTTAAAATAGGAATGATGAATGCACAATTTAAATTAATTCTTAACGTGATAAAGTTGAGCAACATTATGATAGTTAATATTAAGCATATAATAATGAAAGTAAGCTGATGATGTATATACACTTTATAACTAGCTATTGCAAATTAAAAACTGAAAAATTATATGCTGATTTATAATAAAATTCCTTAATTAAGATAAGATACATTATATAGAAAAATGTATTTAATTTGTTTCATTCATCGTACAAATTCCTTTTAATATTGAGTTTTTGTTGATCCTTAAAAATATTCTGTAGCAAAACTTTCGTCGAATAATTGTTCGATAAAAATAAATGATGAGATTTTGAGTTTGAGTTTTAATTTAAACAGACTATTGCCTTTTTTAAACGGAGTTCTTCTTTTTGCTGTTGTTTTTTTTTTACTTATGACCACGACGACTCCTTTTGTCTGTAGCCTATTTGTTTTCAGTTAGTTGTCATATGCCAGAAAAAAATTAATTAGGAATGAGAAAAAATAATGCTACCACCCAAAATGCTACCAGATAAGCGTATCAGTGAACCTGATGTGTGTAGAGTTATACGATGAGGACAAAGGCCGTGTCGAAAGTGTTGAATCGAGCTCTCGTTCTCATGCGCCGAATCACCAAAAAATTTACATGTCCATTTCGTGGCGGTGCATTTTCAATAAATTAAAGGGCGTCAATTCAAATGTTTCCTCGGGCACGGCTTTTCTCCGGCACTGCCCTATTCAACCAATTATTATTTGATAAGATCTATTGTGCATTGATTCTGACTTCTGAAGTGCCGGTTCTATCAACTATACAACTTAGGAATTCAGTGCAATCGGTTTGTGGCAAGTAAGTTGATGCTGAAGATCTGTTAAATTGTATAATATGGGGAATGTTCAAGTTGATTAAACTGCTTGTTACAAAATTTACGACACAAATAGGAAAACCCCATGTAAACTATTCAGAAGTTTGGAGATAAACCTTAACACGTCAACATTAACTGACTGAACAATTTATAGTTTTCCCAACAAGCCGCAATGATAGAAGGCAATTTGAAGTAAACAAAGATTTTTTTTAGTTCGTCATAACTGACACCTTCAGGTCATTGTAATTGAAAATATTTAGAACAGTGCACACCAAAACAGATAAGTACCCAGAGTTACAAATGACGATTCTACCATGGACACACAATTTATTTTTTCAGTCTTGAGAATCATTGATATTTTTTGTTGTTAATTAAAATCACTCTCTTAACGACTTTTGTCGAATAATTATGCGGCAAAATAATTCCTGCCCGACCTTTTTATAAATATATGTAGTGTTTCAATCGATGAGAGCTGATGAATTAATCTTTAATACCAGAGTGCTTTAATATCGACTTTGAGAGTCCTTACTTTTCTGCGTGACTTACATTTTTTGGCTTATAATTCAAGCTCATCTGAATAAGTTGATCAATATACTCACGAACATAAAAAAATATAATGCTGTAAATCTTTCTTTTTTTTTTTAATGAAGAATTCATGTTGAAAGCAAAGTTTTGTCTTTCTAAATTTAGCGGTTGTTTAAACTCATTTAGAAAATTGTTTGGAATTTCTAAACGAAAAAAGATCTTTGTGATCAAAATTTACAAAACTTAATGAAACATGGTTGAATAATCTACCTTCAAAATTTAAAAGCCATTTTAGGATTCATACACTATCTTTTATTTCTGCATATGAAGATTTAAAAAATGGTGAGTTAATCCTGAACAGAATTTCTTATTTGTTAAAAAAAAAATTCCAGCCGTTTTCTCCAATAAGAGAATGTGGATATCTATTCTTACTAAGTTATTAATACAGTCTTAATGCAACAAATGAATTTAAGATGCATTTTTTGTAATATTGATTCTATATTGAGTGAAACTTTTCAAAAATGACACTTCACAAATACTCCGTACACTGTTGTGTATTAAATATTTTTTTTTATCATTGTTAAATGAGTTTTTTGTTGTTTTTTTTTTGGCTATTGAAACTGTTATTATATTATAACATTTAAATCTTAAGCTTTAAAGTGAAAACAAACATTTCTAAATTAGCTTTAATTAATATATATGCCGTAGTTTTGCAAATAACCATTCACTTGTGGGTGGGACACTTTGCCAAATGACAGGGGAGTGAAGAGGGCGCACCACCGAAACTCCTAGAGAAAATGGCTCAAAGGAAGGCCTATACTTATGTGGATGGATGATGTCGAAAACCATCTGTAGCAGCTGGTAATCCAATCATGGAAAAGACAAGCATCAGTTAGACTTGAGTGGAAGGAAGTGGAAGCAGACCAAAGCTCCACATTGGATGTAGCGCCATAGGGATAAATGGATGTACATATATCTCTAAACGTTTTTTCGTTGCTTTATTCAGCTTTTTTTCCCATTTAAAAAAAAATGCATTTTTTTAATTCAAAAACGTGTTTACAAAATTGTATAATAAAAATCTAAAAACAAAACAAAACCATAAATGTCCAAAAACATAAGAAGAATTAATTTCTTTAAAGACACAATGATAATAAATAATTGAATAATTAAATTAGTAATTGGAAAATAATATGGATAAAAAGATAAGCATTTTATATCTGTATTTTGATTGGGGGATGGAGGAGAATTGACAACAGTGAAATCAAAGTCGGCGGAAACATCCACTTGTGCCTTTTTATCCCATGACATCTATGAAGAAAAACACTTCAGTATCTACATTAAAGATGCGTAAAAGTGTTAATGAATTCAGTTTTTTTTTTTTTTTTTACAGAATAATAAATTTCCACTTTCTTTGATATCGTAAATGATGTCTTAAAATGTCCAAATCATTTAGAACTTTAAAATTTGCATAACATATTATGTAAATTATTAGAATTTTATTGTTCAAAAAAAATATGAGGTCGGCTAGTGTATTTATATTACTGAGCGTGACTAAACAATAAACATAAACAAAAAGCAAAAACAAATTATGAGAACTGAATGAAGTCTACTTTGTTAAATTGATGGTGCTTTTGATTTTTTTCAATTCTTTTTCAACATCGTGTTTGGTACATTTAAATTTTTATAATCGCTTTTCTGTGCCATGGGAGTTTTTTCTTCCTGTATGAGAAATTCAAATAATCATTTTCAACAATGTTGTTGTACTTTTTGAGAACTGCAAAAATAAAATTAAAAAACAAATTAAAAATTAAAACCCAACATTTTATTAAGAACACTGTTGAATCTCAAAAATCCTTCATAGTTCGTCAATATATTTTTACGGAGGCTATAAAAAGTTAGGTATTATTTTTGTATACATCAAAAAGAAATGTTACATTGTCTTTACATTAAAAAATTATATATATATATATATATATATATATATTTTCAAAAATCCTATAAGAAAACAATTAAAGTTTTAAAGTTACCTTTGTATATGATTAATACAGTTAAGAATTATCTAAACATTTTTAATTAATATTGTTAAAGATGCACAACTTCTGTTAATGGTTTGATTTCAAACTCATCATTAAGATTTTACTAGATTTTATCCAAATAAGTCCAATTATTATACACAAACATAATAAATACTTCAAAGATGAACTATATAATTCGTTTACATACTTATACTCGGGAAACATTGGATAGTGCTTTATACCATTTTTAAGGCTTTATCAGTAAAAGCAATGAAAATGCTTCCCTGCCCTATCGATTTTAAATAGTGCTATTTTAAATGTAAAGAGCATCTTCATTGTCATTTGACAGCAAATTTTCTTTAATATTACCTTTAGGGTTGATTGTGTTGTAGATATCAAAATTGTCAACTTCAACTTTAAAAAAAAAAAAAAGATATTTATTTGCTTTTCACTTGGTAAGTAAAATTTAAATTCGTCAGAAAGAAATTTACAAATAAAGCACAATGATTCAGGCACGTTTATTTATATATTTTGAATGTTGGAATATTTAAAAAATAAGCCATTATCTCTTTTTATTGAAAAGAAAACCATCAAAATTGCAGTTAAAAATCATTGGTATGGAGACTAGTATGAGGGCTGCTATTTGGATATCTATTTTGTTGAGTCTGTACTTGACTCCTGTTTTTATCTTTTTTGTGTGTATATTAATGTGTGTCTATGAGCATATATGTGTATCTGTACATGTGACTGTATGGGTGACTGTGTGGAGGACTGTGATTGATGACTGTCTGAATGTCTGTGTAGGTGACTGTGTGGGTTTCTGTGTGGGTGGGTGTATGGATAACTGTGGATGACTCTGTGGACAACTGTGTGGGTGAAAGTGTAGGTGACTTCCTGGTTGACTGTGAAATCAATAGTTTGTTTTGTAGTGATGACACAGTAATTACACGTTCACTAATAAAGTAAGGGAAAGTTATGTTTTATTTTAAACATTCTCATCCGTTCAACGTAAACAGACCATACCATTATTAAATGGTGATAGAGTGTGGATATAAATGGGTCAGGTTACATATAATTTATTTTATATCGAATACTCTAAGAGTATCACAGGGGCTTCATTTGGTCATCAAATAAGATTACAATTGATTTCAAATAGGTTTCGTTTGGTTTCATATGGGATTCTTTGTTTTTCATTGGGGTTTCATTGTGGCTTGCTTATTTATTACATACATATATATATACACATATATATAATATATATACAAATATATATATATATATATATACATGATAATGTCCTTAACAAAAATTAAACATGCAATATCTAATCACCTTCTATATTCCTATAACATTAGGGTTGTTTTTTTTTTTGTTTTCCTTCTAAACACATCATATTTATTTTTAAAGAAACTTTTAAAAATTAGTTTTACAATTAAATTTTGTCTTTTTCTTTTTTGTTTCATGTATATTATAATTTAATGTTTCAATTTTTTTTTGAAGTGCAATTAATCGGTTCATTTTTTTTTTAAAATCAAAAATCGTATAAAAATTAAACTTCTATTTGTACATAAAAAACTATTTGTTTAACTTATTTTGTTTTTACCTTCAATTTTATTTGAGCACACTTTAGACCTGCTAAAGAAAAAACGTATAAATGTGTTTAAAATTTTCAGAAACGATAAAACGTTAATTTTATGAAAAGCTTTGTTTATATGTAAATCATTCAGATAAGATATAGAATTAAAATTTAAAATGTGTCCCATTAAAATCGACTTAAAAATGCCATAGATTCTAGCTTTTTAAAATTCTAGAATTGTTTGGAAAATTCTACATTGTATCTTATTAGTTTTAAATCCACCGATATTTCAATTGCTACAACGCTAGGCCTATATCCATCAATTCACATAGAACCTATAGTGGTGTCTTAGCCTTTTGATATTTATATAGCTCATATAAGAAAAAATAAAATTGGACCACAGGCCCCAGAGGAATGGAAATGATGAGTTCAGTACCATTCGGTATTTGAGTATGGATAATAAAGTGTATGTGTACTAAGTTTAGTCAAGATCCATCCATTCACGTAGGAGTATAAAGCCTATTATTATTTATATAGATTATAAAAGGAAAAATGTAATCGGGCCCCCGGCCCCAGAGAGATGGATGTTATAAGTTCAATACCTTTCGCTATTTGAATATTGATAATAAAGTGTATTTTTTCTAAGTTTGTTCAAGATCCATCCATTCGTGTAGGAGTATTTGTTACTAATCTTTTATATGAAGGTTATATAGGAAATAATGACATTTGGGGCCCCGGCCCCAAACGGAATGTTTTAAAAAGTTTATAACTCCTTGAGAGTTCCTTTTCGATAATGATGGATATATGTGCCAAGTTTGGTCAAGGTCCATCAATCTACGTAAAAGCCTTTAGGGAACAAACCCACAAACGAACAAACGGCGTTGCCCGGGATTACATTAAGACCGCATCCTGGTGTGACCCCGATCTTATTGGGATCCCAATCCCATTCTGACACTGATTTCAGCGCAGTCACGTTTCCCGGTGTGATCCCGATGGATCAATTCAAGGTTAGGATCCCGATCCCGGTGGGATCCCGTTTTCTGGTGGGATCCTGATCCCGTTGGGATAAAGATTATGATGGGGTCCGTCCCATTTGGGATCCTGTATCAAAAAATTCTTCAATGGTACTGAGAGTACAGTAAACTCTGGGGCAGTAGAGAAATGAATAGGACTAACTAACATTCAATAATCGTTTAGATCCCACTATATATCTCCATGTTACAATTTAGTCTTTTCTGGAATATTCTAGAATACATTTAATAGCCTGCTCGAAAATGTGTAAAAAAATACGTTTCTAATTATTTTTTGAATACGATAAAAATCTTCCATAAATGCTATAATTATAATCATTTTTCTTTCAAGTTAATCAAGGGGCCCCGGGGGCCCATTCCAAAATCGTACCCACTTATAGCTTATATAGCTTTTTAAAATTATCGAGCTTTCTGGAAAATTCTAGAATGTATATTATTAGTTTTAAATTCACCGATATTTCAATTCGGATTAAGAAGCGTAATGAACAAAGCTAGGCTTAGATTAATCAATTCACATAGAAACTATACCGTTGTCTAAGCCTATTGCTATGTATATCCGGTTCACGGGCGCTTGACAGGCAGCAGTGAAATCTCTCCACATTTTTTTTTTCTTTTTGGAATGTGTTTCACAACTTGTATTCCAGGGTAGTTGGACAAGTTTTTGTCTAAAAGTCTCCTGGACGTATGAATGTAATTTATTTCGAAAATAACAAAGGATTAATTGAGTTATTTTGTGTTTTTCCATTCTTCATTAATATAAAGAAAAACAGTCAAAGATATCAACAAATACTTCCGGTTCTTGATTTCGCTTGCAAGACAGTAGCGAAATCTCTCCACATTTACGCATTTTTGGAACTTTTTTCTGACTTAAGAAGCGAGCAAGTTGCAGTTAAACTGAGTGATTTTTTCACTGAAAAAGTTAAACAATCAGAAGTAGCTTTGGGTAACGTTGTGATTTGTCTACGGTGGAGAAAGTCTTTGAAGGCAATCATCTGTTGAAATTTTCTCCAGTTTCCCATTAACAATTAAGAAATATAATCATGTCATCTAGACCTACATCTTATAATGTTGACCCCATCCCAACCAAGATTGTTTTGGACTGTCTGGAAGTCTTGCTTCCTCTACTGGTGAACATCGTGAATATTAGCCTTCAGCCTGCTACAGTCCCATGTCTTTTCCAGACAGCGGTCATTAAGCCTCTTCTTTAAAAAGTGGTCTGGACCCAAAAGAATTTTCGCCCGGTCTCCAACCTGCCCTTTGTATTTAAGATTTTTGAGAGATCTCTGTCACAGTTTCTTGTGCATCATCTAAACACTTATGACTTACTTGACAAGTTTCAATCTGCATATCGACCTGGGTACAGCTGTGAGACAGCACAACTCCGTGTTATGAATGATGATCTTTGTAGTGCTGACCGTGGCAATCTGACAATTTTGGTTCTGTTGGATCTCAGTGCTGCCTTTGATGTGATCTTCTATGAGCTTCTTCTGTCAAGACTTCTGAATGTGGCAGGGATTACTGGAGCTGCACTTCACTGGTTTTCTTCTTATCTGACTGACAGGACTCAGCGTATTGTAGTGAAGCAGGCATCCTCCATACACACTTCCATTACCTGTGGTGTGCCACAGGGCTCAGTTTTAGGACCTATTCTGTTCTCCATGTACACTAGCCAGCTCGGAAAAAAATATTGAAAGCCACGGTATTTCCCGCAAAATATTTGCAGATGACACAGAATTATAAAAGTGTTTCCGCCCTGATCCCTTAGAGTGTGCTACTGATGTTCATGCTGTCGAGGACTGCTGTCTTGCTGTGAAAGATTGGATGTCTTCAAACAGACTTAATTAAATGATAAGACTGAGGCAATTATTTGGTCAGACAGCAATATTCGGAAAGGTAACAATGCATCAATAAAAGTTGGTGAATCGGAGATCCTGTTGTCCTCGACTGTCAGAGACCTTTGCTTTTATATTGACAGCAAACTTAGTATGATTCCCCATATCAGTTCTGTTGTCAAAGCATGCTTCTGTCATCTGCGTGCCCTTGTTCAGCTGCGTCCTAAACTCAATAGGACAACAGCCAATGCTGTAGCAGTAACTCTAATACAGTCAAGATTAGACTACTCTAATAGTTGTTTGTGGGGTTTACCTCAGAACCAAATTCAGAGACTCCAAAAGATACAAAATACTGCAGCACACATTGTATCGTCGATAAAAAAAATCTGACCACATCATCCCAGTTCTACGAGATCTCCATTGGGTTCCTGAGAGTGAACGCATTAACTACAAAATTCTGTCCATGACGTACAGCTGCAGAGATGGCTCAACATCGGAATATCTCAAGGAACTGATTTATAAACATGAATCCGTGAAGAGCCTGCGGTCTTAATCACAGTACTTGCTGAGTGTTCCTAGTGTGGATAAACACAGAAAAAGTAGTACGGAGTGCACTATTTTGAAGCAATAGCGCCAAAATTATGAAACAATTTGCCTCAATCTTTGAAGGGAATTGTAAATGAAAAATAAACATTTAAGAAACATTTAAAAACTTTTTGTTTAAATAGATTTCAGAAGATCAGAGTGCAGTCAGCATGCTAAGATGGCATGGATACCGGCGGGATGTAAATATCAAATCAATCAATCAATATTTATATGGCTTATATAAGAAAAAATGAAACAGGGCCCTCGGCCCCATAGGAATGGATATTATGAGTTCAATATCCATCGGTATTTTAATATGGATAATAAAGTGTAAGTATACTAAGTTTGGTCAATATCCATCTACTCTTATAGGAATTTTTGTTGTTATATTTATTAATATAGCTAATATATCAAGGAAAAAAAAACGAATTCGGGGCCCCCGGCACCAAACAAAATGTTTTAAAAAGTCATAACCACTTAAGAGTTCCTTCAGGATAATGATAGATATATGTGCGAAGTTGGGTCAAGATCCATAAATCCATGTCAAAGCCTTTGTGGGACAAACCCACTAACCCATACACTTCCAATTTTAATTATATTTTTATATATAATTAAAATTAATATTAAGATATATATGATATGATGTGATATATATATATATATATATATATATATATATATATATATNATATATATATATATATATATATTTGTAAATATATAGGGCCTACATATATACATATATATTACATATATATAAATATATAAATATATATATATATATATATATATATATATATACATATATATATATATATATATATATATTTATGTATATATTTTTAACATATATATATATATATATATAGTTATATATATTATATGTTATTCGCGAGTGGCTATGTATGCTTCGACACCAGTCGTCACAAGTGCAGCTACTTAGCCTGCGCGGTGTTTTATAGAGACCAGCCTTTGCTCAATGCAACAGATTTCCATTGTCAATACAACGAGTCACTAATTGCGTTGCCGAAATTATATTGGATTAGTGTCAGATTGATTTCGGTAATCTTTGTCCCAATTTTATAGTTTGGGTTTACTTCAGTAGTCTTACCCTAGATTTCCGCAATGTTTTTACATATTTATATTGTTATTTTTTTTTAAAACCTTTCTTTACTTTAGCATTTTCGGCAGACATAAATTTGCGAGTCAACCGTCGCATATATTTATATTTGGTTACTTATTTAACGAAACTGTACATTTATCCAGCATTAATTGTTATTATAGAATTGTGTAGAATATTAAAGTTACATTGATTTTAAAACAAACAATTGTTGACTTACTTATCAATAATTATTTGAATAGTTGCTGAAAATAGAACAACATAATTCATAATTATACAAATAAAGGCATACATTTACAATTTTAAAACATTTTTTTCTTGATTTAAATTTTGAATCACTTTTTTTCTGGTGTCACTTCACAAGTTCAATTATTCGCACAAATTAAAAAAGACCAGTTAATATATTTATCACACTTATTTATATGTATTTATAATTTCTATTTCATTATTATTCTAGTTTCATAATGAAATATTTTTTTTTTAAATATATATAATTTGCTTTCTTTAAAACGTGAACAAGGATTAACAATTCATAGGAGAGCAGGTTTCTGATGTTGTTTTCAAATTTTAATGGATCAAGTTTAAGTTGTACCTTTTATTGTGATTATAATAAACATAAAGCAAAATGAGGCGGTTGCAAACAGTTTAGCTGTAAGACTAAACCTCCCATTTCCTGAAAAGAATATATTCAGCATTTACATTACAAAATTTTAATGTTTATTAAACGAGAAGGTAATTCATTATTTTAAATTATCTGAGAGTATTCTTTTAAATTTTTCCCCCTTGTTTTATCCATTTAATTGCCTGCATTTTCTTTTTAAACCTTAATCCATTTATTCCTTCATTCTGCTTGACCATAGGCCTTTTGATATTTTACCTAATATTCGAAGTTAGGGCTAAAACATGAAGCAGATTAGATGTATTATCAACAGCAAGGGTGATTTAAAACAAACAAACAAAGAAAAAAATAAATAAGAATAATAAAATTACACTTTTAACATATCAAATCCGTTGTTTTTGATATTAATTATTGCTCTAAACTATATAATAATTTGAGTTCTGAAGCAAATTAATTTTTTTGTCATTAAAACTAAAAAATTGTGAAATTTTAACATATTTTGAATTACTGAATGTGAAAGTTGTTATAGGGTTGTGGGTGGCCGAGTGGTCTAAACTGAGCAAATCTCAAGTTGGTGGTCTGAAGTCAAGCAAAAACCAATATGGCTATACATCTAAGAGAAGGCAACCTTGAATTCAAACACATTGGCGGAAAAAAATTGGTACAATGAAACATTCCGCCAACTCATGAAACGCCACTGGTACCAAGCTGAATCATCCACCTGATATCCCTTAGGATATCGAGTGTCGATTTGTTGTTGGAAAGCAGCCTAAACCTAGAGGAATAATCAAAGGCCTTGTGGATTTCGTCCTGTGAATTTCACTGCATAGTGACCTTGTAATTTAACAAAATCTGTAATGTTTAATATAATTTTTTAAAGTGATAAGGGGTGTAGAATATCCACGAAAATGTTGTGTGTTACAAAGTAGGTAATTATACAAAAAGTAAAGAACATGTTATTTTTTATAAATAGAACATGTTACCAACGCAAACCAGTTTTGGTTCATATGTTGCACTATCACTTGTCAATCCAAATGAATTAGTTGCCTGGCAAAAGAATTTTGCTGAAATATACAAAGTATACAAATCGTATGAATTTGAATTTAGTTTTAATTTAATGGATATACATCTTAGAATTTGTTAATTAAATATTTATTAAAATAGACAATTTAAATTACGTAATCATGAATAATAAAATTTGATTTCATTAAAGAAAACCAAATTCCTTATTTCTTACTTCTATTGTTGTTTTTTTCTTTAACTTTTCTTTAATTTTTCTTTAGACTTTTCCCTCTTTAATAATATGGGTTACTAAGTTCCAAGATTTAAATAATTTTCTACGTAATTGAATAGTTTTTTTTTTTTTTTTTGTTCCTAATTGATATTCTTAAAAAGGTTTTACCCGGGCATTTTTTCTCTACAAATTTCCTAAGCAGTCCATCATCAGAAATTGTTTCATTAAAATGAAACCAGCGTAAAGAAGTTTATTTAAATAATTTTTTTCGTATTTGAATAGTTTTTTTTTTTTTTTTTGTTCCTAATTGATATTCTTAAAAAGGTTTTACCCGGGCATTTTTTCTCTACAAAATTCCTAAGCAGTCCATCATCAGAAATTGTTTCATTAAAATGAAACCAGCGTATAGAAGTTTTTAAGAGACCTGTATCATTTCTAACACATTCGCACGTGACATTTGTAGTATAATTTAGTTCCATAGGACAGTCTTTAAGGGTCACGCTCGGCTGTCCTTAAATTAAAATATATAAATGCATTAAGTGATGACTTGTTTTTATTAATACTTGATAAATAATAGATAGTTTCATGATATTTTAAGACTTTTGACGAAAGTGAAAAAAACAACCGTTTTTATATAGTGTAATCATTTATTTAAATATATTATCAAAGTGGGGCTACCAAGACAAGTAACAAAGAATAATAATTTTATATATCTATTTATAAATTACATTTTTAGCCTGTCATTCGAAAACGACCATGTCAAACTTATCATTGCATTTGTTGGAATTGTTGATTATAGTGACGCATCTTGTGATTTTGATTTAAAAAGAGGACGATTTGTGCGAAACGTCAGCCTCATCCACTCTCAAAATATCATATGGATCCGACAGCTTGATAATATCAAGATGGCTGAGAATGGCATTGGATTAAGTGGATGGCCATGGTGTTCTGTGTCTAGTCGCGCTCTGGGCGATTCGCATCCCGTTTCGTTTTCCGATTTTTTTAAAGCTGATACATATTCCTCTGTGCAATTCACCGGATCCAGGCTTTAAAAGCCCCTATTTCCCGAATATTTAATGTCTGTTGGCTTCCCTTTAACTTGTGGATATTCAGAGCAATTGTTATACATACACTAACGTATATACCCAGAGTTTCCCGGGATCGGATTCAAGTAGAAACAACTTCTACAGCTTTTTTGTTACAATTGAAATTAAGCAACATTAAAAAAAATTACACATCTTTAGGAGAATTTTTTTTTTCTTCCACAAAAACAGATATATCACGATCCATGTGGGATACCGATCCTGTTGGGTTCCGGATCCCGTCGGGATCCTGTTTCCTGGTGGGATGCCGATCCCGTCCGTATCCCAACCTGATGGGATGCTGGTCCCGGTAGGATCCTCATACCAGTGAGTTCCTGAAAACGGGAGTTCCTCATCCCGTCCGTATCCAAATACCTGTGGGATTTCGTTTCCATGTGGGTTCCTCTTTTCTGATAGGATCCCGTTTCCCTGTGGAATCCTCTTCTCTGATGGGATCACGTTGCCCGATAGGATCACTCAACGTTTTAACTTATGTGTACCAAACAAACAAACCAATAAACAACAAACTAATTTTTAAATTTATTTATCTTGAAATACTATTGATCGCATAGAAACGTACACCCACTTTTCAATGAACTTTACTTTTCGCGATGTGGAATCAAAATATATATTTTCTTATTTGAAAAGATAATGTTAACCCATCTTCCTTCATGCTCATGAACTTTAAAGGTAAAAGTATAAGGCTCTAGCTTAAAATTTAATTTTATACGTTTAAAATCATTTTTTTTTTAGGTATGCCTATAATTATGTAAATGTACCTACTGTTGTTAATGCCATTGAACATTATTTTCTTAAATGGAATGATAAATAAAAAATAATAATTATAAAGTTTATTTGAAAAACACGCTTCATCCCCCAAAGTTAACCATATTAAAAAGAGAAATAAAAACAATCTAAAATTTACGAAATTTAAAAACAGACGCAACAATATAAATCTACATACGAGCATACACAGTCAAAGTCTTTCATTACATTTCATTCATAAACAACACAAGCCAACATACATTAACTGAAAAAGATGGTAGATAGCATCAACCCAGAAAGTTTTTGCGAAATAGATGTGTTTTTAACTTGGTTTTAAAAGACTCCGGTGTCTGGCTGCTTCTGAGAGCGACTGGAAGAGCGTTCCAAATATTTGGAACATATATATTTATTAAACTTTAACGACGCTTTTCCCCTCTTCTTCTATTAAATTATTGTATTTAAAGATATCTGTCACCACATTTAAGTAAAAATAACACATTCTATACTGTCTCTCTCTCTCTCGATATAGGTTTATCACGGAAGATTTAAGATTTATCAAACTTTTCCCCTACCTTCTTAGGCGGAATAAAGATTCAAATCCCCCTCCCCCCTCCCCCCCCCCGCACTTATTATAAACATTAATAAGAGTCATGTGCGGAATGGTTGTCCCCCACTTACATAACAATACAATTTTTTTTTATTGCCCATGAACTTTATAACAATTAAAAGTTGCAAGAACCTTTTGCAACATTTTGTTTCGTTTTTTGTTGTTTTTTTCAAAATAATTATAAATATTTTTAAACAAAACTTCTTTATTACTTAACAATTTTTTTTCAAAACCACATTTGAAGATTGAAAAATAAGTAAAAATTATTAAATATTTCAAATACAAAGCTATAATTTGGTATTGTGTATCATCAATTTTAAAATCCATCAACGTTAAGTTTTTTAGCACGCAACCATTAACATGGGATTTTCGAGTAATAGTTAAGTTCTTAAAATGTTATTCTAACATTTCTTTCTGGGATTAAAATCAAAAATTTTAAATTGATTTTCTTTGAAGACTTTTGACATTAGGATAACGTAATATTAAATTACATTTTCGTAATTTTAACTAAGAACTAGAAAAAGCGCAGATGCTTGGGTTTTTTGCAATTAATAAGATTATGAAATAATATGTATATTTGACGATACTAGCAAATACATTATTTGTTTATCCTATTAAAACTCATTCGATTTCCGTAAAATATTTTTTTTAACAATCCCTATCATACTTATCAAACTCGATTAGTTTTCAAGCGTTATATTGTCAGCTTTGCTTATTTTTATATACTACAAAATGAGACCTGTTGTAGCCGGCACAAAGATGAAAGGACTTTTACGATACTTTTTAATTGCTAGTGCAAGTCCATAACATGTAACAATTAACATTTTAACAATATAAATGAAAAATGATTATGGCAATATTCATGGAGCTTGAAATGCATACTTAAGAAATAGTTAATGAGACTTTCCTTGTTCATAAGTAAGTATCGATTTGAAGTTAATGTTTATATCATAATTTAGATTTGAGAATTATTTATCTGCAATATAATGCATACCTACCCTACATATTTTCAGAATCTTGAATTCACACACAAGCATACACACACAAACTAAACAAAATCAGATCCCTTTATTTTAACAACATTTTGAAATACCATTTTAAGTTTCTGCAACAATAATTAATTTTGACAGATTCGTGTCTTCATTGAAGGGTAACCAATTCTTCTCCACTGTATTATCGGAAAATGGTAAAACATGGAATTCTTACGAATTGAAGACTCTCTATCTAATTTAACGTCTGTAACAGACTTAAGTATCTTTATTTAACAACAGTATTGTTAATCTCATTAAAAAATGTGCACCCACATTCCAATGAACTATATTTTCACAAAGTAGAATATAAAATGTTGTTTTATTTTGAAAGAAAATCTTAACTCATTTTTGTACACGCTTATAAACAATTAATGAATAACTATATATTGCGCCACATTAAATTTTAAATTTTCATTTGTGTAAACTGATTGGGTTTTATTTTTATTTTAGATATGGGTAAAATTATGTAAATTTACCTTAGCTTGGTGGTCGCCATTTAGCTACATTTTCTTAATTTGTAAACATACATTTATTTGTAAAAAGAAAATTTTAACAGCTCTTTTTAAGGACTGAATTATCGGTAGATTTAAAGATATTGTCATCGAACTAAAACGTTTAATACTCTATTGTTTACCCCCGATATATATGGCATCCTTCCGTCTTCGTGAGACGATGGAGTAGCTATAAAGTTCTACACTTTGACGAGTGGCTCACTAGGTCAATCCTAGAATGGCAATCACGGCCGCATCTCTCGCAGGAGAATATTGAATACCGGTAAGATCTTGATTTCCGAATTGTTCTTTTTGATTCAAGGGCCTCGAGTATCTTCTGCATTTTTTACTCCTTCAAAAACTGCTGTTCGCCAGTTGGAGCGATGTTCGATAATGAACTCCCATTCGTTTATTTCAATATTGGCTTCCGTCATGCTTCGTTTGCAAACGTCAATAAATCTCATGCGTGGCCGTCCAATATATGTACATTTTAAAAAAAGATTAAAGCATTTTGTGGACCGATCAAGAGACTTTCGTCTCACTTCAGTATTTCAGTGGTCGGGAAATCCCATTAGCCAAACGCGCAAAAAATCAGCAAGAGGACGATTAAAACTGTTTTGAGAGCCAAATTTCTGTTGAAAAACTTGTCAACAACCATGTTTTTCGTAGTCCAACTCGATTTGTAGCCAACTGGCTTAGCCGCACTTAGATCACTAAGGAGCCGCATGCGGCTTGCGAGCCATGATTTGCCGACAACTACACTAACTCAAACACATTTTCTCACTTATGGCGAACTGTGTGGCAATTGGCCCACAACACCATCATGCCTCCATGGTGTGCCCTGCCCCATAAACAGGGGTGTTTAGAACGATTTGTCATATTTTAAAATACTTTATAAGAACTTCGATTTTTTCGGATGTTTCAGCGTTTAATGCAAAATTTTTGGATGGCTAATTGACACTCTTCCCGTCATCCTATCGAACTGAAACGGAACACAAAGCCTCGTTGTCGATGACAAAACGTTCTATCAAATTGGATTATATTCTTAAAATAATACGAAAACATTATAATTTTTTTTTAAATAACCTTTTTAAAAAAAAAAAAATTACTTTACGTGCGAACTCTACACAAATTTTCAAGCTGTTAAATTCACTTCGGGGTATGTCTTTATATTTCGCGCTTTTGAACAAAGCCTAAAACAAATTGTATTTCAATATTCTCATATAAATACATACCTATGTTGATAATGACTTCTTGCTTTGTTCCATATCTTTGCATATCGCTATCATCGCCTGTGACATTTGGATACACAGTAACATTGACACAAGGTAAATAACTTGCTGCTGGTAGAAATACACTGCAGTTCACGCTGTAGTTAGATACGCTAGATTTGTCCGTCAAGTAACTGCTACTGTTCGTGATCATGGCCTGAAACGAATCTCAAACAACATACTATAGTATTTAAATGCACGTATGGCATTATAATCTTTCATTTATTTTGTCTATAATATATAACTTACGTGATCCATATTCGATTCAAACTTGCATTTTGGCTCGGGGTACATATTTGAAGAATAACAATGGACATACACTCCATCTGCGTCTTCTTTCTGGTTGCAATAAACACGCTGGGCTCGTACTAAAAAGAAATTCATATAAAAATGCATTCATATCGCCACAACACTTCAGGAAATTAATCGGTAATTTCATTATAAGACGTATTTCAAATTAAAATTAAGTCCTTAGGGAATTTGTGTTCTATTTTTAAAATTGAAAAAAAACAAATTTGAAAAAAAAAAAAAAAAAACGATTGACAAAATTAATCGTTGAGCTAATTACGAAGATTTTGAACTGTTCAAACAACAAAAAAAAAAAGAAATTCATATAAAAATGAATTCATATCGCCACAAAACTTCAGGAAATTAATCGGTAATTTCATTATAAGACGTTTTTAAAATTAAAATTAAGTCCTTAGGGAATTTGTGTTTTATTTTTAAAATTGAAAAAAAACAAATTTGAAAAAAAAAAAAAAAAAACGATTGACAAAATTAATCGTTGAGCTAATTACGAAGATTTTGAACTGTTCAAACAACAAAAATTATGTCACGCAAAATTGAAGTAATGATGATTTTTTTTTTAAATTGTATTATCCTTAACCCGTTTAAGACCCCTTCGTATCCCTGCAGAAAACTATATAGACTGAGAGTCTAGGACTGGGTAGCTGTTTCGTATCCCACTTAAGGCTGATTTGTTGTGTAAAGTCAAAATATCACGAGCAGGTTTGTGATGGAACCAAGCTAGACGTTAACATTTCAATAAATGGATGAATTCAGAATACCTTGCTAGGAAGCATGCCCACACATTCTCCTTTTTTTTTTAAATATATTTTTTTCGGTTTAAATATGAGTTCTTGTTACTTTTGTTGTTATATAAGTTGCCTGACTGGGAGCTTTAAACCATTTAACCTATACACACACACACACTCTAAGCAATGAGTGAGCAAGTCGACTGAAAATTTCAATAGCCCATCGTTCATGTAATGTTCAAACTTATGCCACTTTCAATGCCTCGATGTGAATAAGTTGTTGTTTGAAAGGGACTTTTCAGGTCATGACTTTTGGAGAAGTTAACTCCCTTCTCTTTACTTACATCCTTTTACATATACCTATTTGTCACATTGCTGCATTGAAATAATGCAAAAACCCACTTCACTATTTCAACTGGATTTCGGATATTAAATGGGTAAAAAACGTGCCTTACAAGTAATAGCTGGCGATCAAAATGGAAACATATGTTTAAAAAAATAAAAGATCACATACTAAATTGCATTATGCCCCTATACAAAATATAAGATTCACTCTTTTCAAAAATATTAATTTTCCCTTCTATCGAAAGCATTAAGCGACTATCTTTCACACAAGACGTACACATTGTTTACACACAGGTCTCCAATTTTCACTTGGACGCGGTCATACGTTGCTGAGTTAAATACGCGATTAAAGAAAAAATATAAAAGGGTATAATGCCCTCGTTTATCTCACATTAGAGGCCAAACACCATGCCATTACACAGCAAAACTAACTACAGGACTTAATCTGAGTGATTGCTGAAAGGCAGTGTCGCACTTTACTAAAAAATAATTATATGAAATATCCAATTTCAAAAATCACATACAGTAAAAGAAGTAGAGCATTACACAAACATATAAATATATGAGAAAAAAAAGGAAAAAGTTGCAAGTAAAA
The DNA here is from genome assembly GCA_964033795.1 of Lymnaea stagnalis. Lineage (NCBI taxonomy): Eukaryota > Metazoa > Mollusca > Gastropoda > Lymnaeidae > Lymnaea > Lymnaea stagnalis. The sequence goes on from CAXITT010000198.1 coordinate 695,374, forward strand.
ATAAATTTAGACATACTGAATTGACCAGAAACAAAGAAGGTTGTAACTGTAAAATGTGTAATACTTACATAAACTTCGTAAAAAGCATTTCTTTTTCTCTACGCTAACCCAAGAGACGTTTCCCCCGCTCGTTTCTCGGAAAGACATTTTGTAAACAAATATTGAAATTTTTAGCCCATTGTCTTCAGTCTTTATAGATATGTTGAATTTTTCAGGTGTCCGTGAAATCCAATTATCTTCACATCCTGCGATGTATCCAAAGTTTGATAAAACACTTAAAGATTCTGATCTATTACAACTACTATTAACTTTATATTCTATAATGAAATCATTTCCTTCCTCCACAGCTTCACACGATACTAATTCACTGGAGATACCTAGGGGAAAGACGCATATTGATTAAATGAATTTTAGCTAGAAAATATATTATATGAATACCTCTTTATAATATAGCACATATGTTAAGTAAAAACAGAAAATGACAAATTATACTTTTAAAAAATACAAAACTTTAACTCATTAAACGTTATTAAGCGTCAGAAGGTATCCCGCGTTCCAAACACTGATTATATTGGACTACGTTTGAAATTTGTGTAAAACAGAGTAGCTTACCTACTTTTGTCACTTTGGTTTGGTTCCAAATTATTGTTTGCTGTTTCTAAACTCGTTTCCAGTAATTTAAGGAGGGTTAATTAAAACAAACCAAATAATATAGTTTTTAAAATAATATTTATACATTTGCTCTGAATAATTTCTTATCTCGCAATTCACGGTGATGTCATCCGATCCTTGTTTACTTAGCCAAACAATGACAACCACAAATTATATTAAATTGGAAATGGTATTAACCAAACCAATATACTTTTCTCTCTTAAAATGAAAAGTTTTTTCGATCGTGAATGTACGCAATAGAATATTACTAGTTGATGTCCAATCGTATTTTCTGTTAATTTTAGGACTTTTATGTCGTTCCACAGCCTGTACTTTTTTATGCAAGAGGCAACAGTGAAGGCTCGAGAACCGAGAAATATAACGGTAAGTATTTGGCGGAAATCGCCACCAAGAAGAGTGATTTTATTACCGAGAGGTGCCTTTTCCTGAGTAAGATGTCGCAATAGTCTGGGAACCGTGTTAGCAGGGTGCCTAAGTAGTAGCGTTCAGAGTCTTCAATATAGACTATTGGCATTTTACCTATACACGGTAGTATTATTTGTTGTCGCTTTCACTCGCTAGTCTTGGCATCGAAAATATAATATTATGAAATGTATTTATAGGGGAGTGATTTCGCATGATTATCTAATTTATTCAGCTCCAACCTTGCGGTTAGCCTGGTTTTTCTCGTAGTTTATCTATTTAAGGCTTCTTCATCGAGACATTTACGAAACAGTGTAGTTTATATATGGACAGGTAATCGTATAATTATATGAGAGTCGTCTGACATACTGTGCTCACTAAAATGCCACATAGCTTCTGAAGCACTAATATATCTTTCTCCATGACATTCGTGATTTCATCATGAACTAAGTCTTTCTGTAAGATAACGGAAGCTCCATCGTGTCGTTTGTGAACACATTTGTAAAGATTTTTGTTGCATTAAATGGGTGAGAAAACCTCGACATTAATATGTGCATTGAATTTTTTACTCAGCCAAGGATTGTATGGAACTATCCATCGATTATAAATTATAAACCTGCCTATTTGTGCAGTTAGCCCTTCTGCCGTACATTTTTTTCTTGTGTGTGTTTTTGTAATCTTTCGGCAACTGTTGGTGTAAATACCATCCTTCATGCTCCATGCGATTGGGTTATATGCTGTACCGCATGGCTAATGAACAATACATTTATTTACAATTTCAAATAACTGAGGGTCCGTGTCAGGATTAAGGAGTTCAGCTGTGACATATTTATCTATGTCATCTTTTTTCTTATTTTAGAATTACTGTAAAGAGTAAACAGCATGTGGACATGAGGAAGGCAACGCTTCTGAAATTCGATTAAGTAAATATAAGCAATAACAACCTAAATAACGTGTTGTCTTAGAATGTCTCTTCGTAATTCCTGCAGCTTGATATAAAAGACTCGTACTGCAATATCAGGTCTGTTTCTTCGATCTTTGGGTATCGCACATTGCTTGTATAATTTCATTCGAAGTAGGCTTGTATGTAAAGCGATAAATAAATCAGGCTTTCCAAATGTACGTATAATGACCATGGCATGCTGATTGATTTTTTGCATGTATCTAGGACTTCCTGGAAATGTTGACGGTAATATGATTATTTTGCCCACACGTGCGTTGTTATTTTCAGCCTTTGCTTGAAGTGTGTCAAATAGCCTCTTGAATTGCTCAACGCGCAGATCATGCTAATATAATCTGCAATAGTTGAGATGTGTGCCCTCATTTTTAACGTACCTATCTTCGATGTATTGTTGGAATAGTTTGCGGACCCAATGCAAAATACTAATTGTGTTCCTCATTGCTAATCTGTACGCGTAGAATTGGCAATGAGTAAGCCTGATTCTCTTGGTGCTTTTTTAATATCTGAAACATGTTGTAAATATTTGTGTCAACCAAAGTCCCCCGTTGGGAACTAAAAGTGGGTAAAACATAGGATCGCTTCTATTATAGTGCTATAAATAAAAGAAAATAGAAACAACAAAGTTTGAAAATTGAAAGTGTTTTTGTTTGTTTTTTTTTTGTTTTTTTTTTTTTTTTTTTTTTTTTTTTATAAAGCAATATTTCAATAACTTTTGGTTAAAGGGAAGGAGCGAAAGGTACTTCCTTTGAGGTTCGGAAAGTGATGTGAAAAATCTAATGATGTCAAGTGGGTTTAAGTTGGTATGGCAGTGCGACTTGAGGAAAATGTATGTAAGATGGTATACAACTGATTAAGATGGTACGACATATCTGTTTGATAAAAGGATAGTTTCTCTCCATGCATGTATAACATGTAGCCTATACTTATGAAAGTGTTAAATATCTGCGTAATGAGGTTAGAACTAAATAGTGCTTAAGCATAAAATGTCTGCCTATTATTTATAAAGAGGTAGCAGCAAGAAATCATTAGCATTTGTTAAAATGATGTTAAGTTTATATTAACTAAATGATATAAATTTTCCATTTTTAGAATTGTGTACTAAATTGTCCTTAAACGACAAAACCAAAATATGGCAAAATGCTTTTCTTTTTTTTTTTATTAGGTATGGCAAATGAATAAAAATAAATTGTTTTTACATTGCTTCAATGAGTGACAAATAGAACCCATTTATCAAACTACATCATGACGATTTGATAATTTGATGTTTCACATCAGAGTAAACTAAGATGCAGGAATGTCTTTTTCTTATCCCGAATCTATTTTCAAAAGTTATATTTCACATGTTGCTGGAAATCCTAATACTTCGCGTTAATGCAAACATACTTTGAAAAAATAAAAAAGTAAAAACGATTTATAAAACAATATTTCTTTTGAAATAAGACTCTTTTGGATAAAGGACCTATCTATATATAATTCCTCTTAACCATCCGCAATTAGAGAAAGACACTTATTGAATCGGTAAGTGCGATGAAATGGCTAGGAAAAAAATTGTATTAGTTGAAAAAAAAGAAGGAATTTAAAAAAAATGAAATCCCATAATGAAAAATGAATGAGTAAGAATTTTAAAATAATAGACAACTTTTTTTTTTAAATTGATTATTGATAGTTATTCCAAATATTTGACAAGAAGACAAAATTATATGTAACTTACCACAAAGTGAGTCCACTAAAAAAACTGATATAATTAATGTCAACACTATCAGTATTTTAGTTATTGTTGAATCCATTTGAAGCTAATTATTTTTGTTATGACTTGTTACTTTCTGGGAATTTCATGAAAATACATATTTATATTAAAACCATGTATTATTTTTTAGTAAAGTTGGATAACAGTTTTTAGTAGATAATTCTTAGTTTTATATGTTGATATTTTTGCTTTTGAAATTTCATCATAAATTTAAGGAATTTGATTATATTCCATAACAATGTGATTTCAAATATTCAATTCTCAAAATAATATTAATAATAATTATATACTTTATAAGATTTATTGAATCCAGAGTAAATAAAAGATGAATATTAATAACCCTAATATCTAATTCATATTTTAATCAAAGAAAAATATTTTATTACATTGAGATATTTAAAATTGGAATCAATCAACTATTTCAGTTACAATGTATAAGATACAAAGATTTTCAATGCTTAGGAAAATAAGAAATATACCTATATATGTGTGTGTGAGAGAGATTTGAAAAACTACACTTATTGTTTAACTCCTTTTAAAGAATTTTAGGCTTAAATGTTATTTTTACATCATGTTTTACGTGATTTTTAATAAATAAATAAACTATATCTTAGCAACGCGAGTCCCCTATTATGTATTTATTATTATTTTTAAAATCTTAGCTTGAAAGATGACAAATATTTTTTGAAGCTTAAATTATTGCAAATATTTTATATTTTATTTACTTACCTTAAAACAATTAAAACGCCCAATAACTACACACGTCCTCAGAAATATAATTCACAATAAACAGCATAATTTTTTGAATAAAACGTTTTCTAAAAAAAGTTTCTTTTGTTCAAGAGCAATGTAGACGTTTATTTTATATAAAAAATGTTTATTATATTCAAATAAAAAGGTTCTCTATGGCACAGATTAATTCAGAACCCATCATATTTTCCTTCCGATACTTCTGCGTAAAGATAACTGTTCCTCAAAAACAAGTGCAAGGGAAGAAATGTACAAAATGAAAGGGTTTCATTGGGAGACTGACTAATCAGCAGCGACTGCTCTAAGGGTATGAGTAAAGGAACAAAACAATCTGACACTTTGAAGATAACATAACATAATAATGTGCTCTCTATCCCCTAGTTAGCCCTAACATATTCTTAAATATAATATGTATATAATTAGATCTGTTTAGGTCAAAAGTAAATACATTTTAATAAAAAGTATTTTCTATTTAATAAAAAAAAAGAAAAAACAAGGAAATTAAAAACCTTATACTTTCAAACTAATCTAAATTGGAAATCATTCCTAGCAACAAGAAATGAAAGTGGAAGAAAAAAGGATAAAAACACACTTCACCTAAAATCAAGCGAAACTGAAACGTAAATAGTGCTTAAAACTAACTTGTAAATGTATAATGTATTACCATTTTTAAACGGTATGTACATAAAACGTTGAGTTCTTTAACATATGTGTATCCTTGTAGTACTTGATTTATTGCGTGACATATTTTTCTGTTACAATATAGGACTATATATTAATAGAAAATCCCAGCAGTTACATTTTTCCTTTTCCTTTCTTTTCCTTCTTTTAATTCTAAAATAAGTGCATCAATATAGATTCCAAAACTACGCAATTTATATCACGATGCCCAGAAGCTTATTAAGCAAAAGTATGAAGTTTCTAGTTCTTCTTAAAAAAAAGTGTTTTATTCCCCCATTGCCCTTGCCTAACTTATCCCCAAAACTAAAAAGCTCGTTGACATCAATCCGCATCTCTCCCAACTTATCCACAGCCCAGAGGCGTAGCGAGAGGGGTGCATGGGGGACAGATATCCCCGGGCGCCAGCTAGTTAGGGGCCACAAAATGTGCTTTGATATTATTTTATTGATGAAAATAATGGATTTGAGAGTTGAAAAAAAGAAAAAGTGGCGATTTAAAATGGATCTTGTCCCCGGGCGCGAATCTTGTCCCCTGGCGCCAAACACCCTCGCTACGCCGCTGCCACAGCCCTGGCCGTTTCGTCTCAATCCAATCCTAACAGATTTCGTAACATAAGCTCGTTGAACTATATCTCAACACACAATTCAAACCTCAATCTTATCCCTTCCGATTTGTATATCCATTTACCTTTATTTTCTTCGTAAATGTTCCTTTTACTTACTTAGAATTGATCGAAGTAAAATACCTTCATTTGCTCAGCTCTCCGCAGCAGTTCAAAATCAATTAAAGATTAAATACATACCATATGATCAACAACATCAAAATTACTATGAGCTCTCATAATTTTTCTTAGCCCTCTAATTTCTAATACTAATCCACCATTGGCCACCAAAAGTTAGCTTACACTTTTAAGACAGGTTTTAAAATGTATTTATATCATGGAGAAAGTATTTTAAGAAGGCTCCTTTACATAATATTTTGAAAAATAAATCATAATCTCTATTGCGAGGCTATTTGTATTTAATGGTGGTTATTTCGTCTCTATTAATTTTTAATAAATTTACAATTTCAATTTTACACACACAAAAAAAAAAAAAAGAAAAAAATCAGCAATGTTAGACACGACGAAATTTCGTATTTTTCAAATTGAATGGTGATACACCTATGATTATAAAGATTTTTAAAAAATAACTACTACTTTATGAAGTGCTGCTGTATATTTATTCAAAAATATTGACATTATGAATGTTTTAGCAGATACAGTTGACGCCAGTGTCAGTAGTACTTGAAGAGGTCAGTCAAGGAGAACCCTTTATTTCGGCAGTGTCAGTAAGAATGTACTTCACTGAAGTCTTCAGTTTAGATTCTTATTGTTTACACCGATGTCACACTCTAGCACCCCCAAAACTTAATAAAAAAAGGAGACAAATAAAAGTTTGATAAAAACAATATCTTAGCTTTAAGATTAACATAACCATGTATCATGAAAATCATGTAAAAAATCGTATTTTTAAAGAACCTAAACACGATAGTTTTTGTGAGCAAGGCTTGCGATTTTACCTACTACACATCAGATAAGCTTTCGTTATGCTCTACGACACCGTTCATCCTAAAACTTTCTTCTTGACATTCCCAAGATGTTAATGTAATTGCAATATTAAAATTGTATTTTATATAGCACGTGTTTTTTACGAAATGGTTATTTTCATTCCTACTCCCATTTGTTTAAACTTGTGCAGCCATCTTTTTGGCTAAATACACATAAAAATTTATATTTTAGTTATTAAATACGTTGAAAAAAAAGTAGAGCGAGAAAGATTTAAAAAATAATGAGACCCTAACCAAAAACAAGTGGTGTACAATTATGGAGTTAAAATTTACAGAAGCTTTTATATAAACTAAACCTGCTTTCAAATCTTTTCTTAAAGTTTCACTTTTATCCCTGGACATCGAAAGAATGGAAAACGTTAGCTTTGTACCACTCAAGCTGATGAGGCAGAATCACTATCGGAGCACAATCTTTATATAATTATCGTATTTTTAACGCCTAATGAAAAACAAAGTAGAATCGCCTCCAATCCCTCTATCACCATGGGACACATGTATCCTTAATGCGTAAGAGCTTTACAAGCACAATTGTCACTTTCAATCTACAGGCATACACACCGTAGAATATAGCTTTTGTCATCTTCACATGAGAATAAAAAACACCACCAAACCCACTATCTCTAACTGTGCCAAAGTTTTGAACGCTAAACATTCTGCTCCAGCGTCTGCAAAAAACGTTCGGTCTCACTGATACCGTCCTGAGTTGGTTCCGATCATATCTGACTAATCGGGTCCAGTCAGTTATTTCAAACGACCTGACTTCGAAGAAATCTAATATCGAATTCGGAGTACCCCAGGGCTCGGTCCTAGGCCCGGTGCTTTTCACGATGTACATTCAGCCCCTGGGCGCAGAGATCAATCAGTTTGACATGCAATACCACATGTTCGCAGACGACACTCAAATTCATCAATCCGTGCTCCCCTCTAAGTTCCCTCAGCTGCTCACCATGACACAGAAGACAGTGGAATCAGTTAAGCTTTGGATGACCATAAACAAGCTCAAATTGAACGATGATAAGACTGAGCTGCTCCCCATCGCGACCGCTCAGAAGCAAACATCTGCAAATAAACGACATCAATTACTCTTTCAGGAGTGCGCATTGAGTTAGCTCAAACAGTGCGGTACCTGGGTGTCTTCCTAGACAGAAGACTAACCTTGGAAAGTCACATTAACATGCTATGCAAGGCGATTTTTCTAGAGCTGCGCAGGATAAGTCACATCAGGCCCTTCCTAACAATTGATGCAACAAAGAGGTTAATGTCTGCATTTGTGCTATCACGCATGGACTATTGCAATGCTCTCATGGTGGGTCTTCCAGCTACGCTCCTGGATAAAATTCAGATAGCACAGAATAATGCGGCTCGAATTGTTCTCCGAAAAAGCAAGTTCGACCATGCAAAAACACTTCTTAGAGTTGCATTGGCTGCCGGTCCGTGCTCGCATTGAGTACAAAATCGCAACTATGTGCTACCGCTGTTTACATGGCCTGGCGCGTCCTATCTGAAAGAGCTGCTACCCACTAGACAACTCCGCTCATCCGACAGTGGCAAACTCTTGACAACACGTGTTCGCCTTGAGACTTGCGGAAAGCGCACTTTCGCATTTGCTGGTCCAACAATTTGGAACGCCCTTCCAGTCGATCTCAGAAACAATCAGACACTGGAGTCCTTTAAAACCGATTTAAAGACACATTTATTTCGCAACCACTTTCTGGGATGATTGTTTATCATTTTTGTTTTCTTTAACTACCTCCATTTGTCACACAAATCAAGTATGTCATCTGTAACCCATGGTTTTCTGGTTGATCGATGTTTACCGAGGATGATGCTATTTTATGTAAGTACAAATAATAGGTAGTATAAACACCATTTATTATTATAGTAGCTTAAACTATTCTAAATGATTGTGTTTTTATAGATGTGTGGCTTCCGTTAAATTCCGAGGAAAAAAAATATTTACCCAGCCAGCTTCTCCTGGGGATTTATAAGCAGGGCGAAGTTTTCTGTTTAATCTACATATTTTTTCAAGCTGTGGATCCGACGTTATCCGTGTAGCCTAAAACTCCAAGGAATCGTAAGTATTTGATGCATCTTTTTACCCATGGTTTCCAATGAGTTGTCAAAAAATTCTTTACATGGATAGTTAGACCATCTGAAGATCTTAGTCTACCTATTTTTCTGCCGATGCTTACCCCAAAACGCTTTCACCATTTTCAGTAAAGTTTCAAAGCTGCGTAGTCTTTTACTCGAAATTATTCTTTTCTTATATGAGCTATCATCTGAAGTTGATGAGTCTTAACTGCACGTTTAGCATGAATTTTTGTTGCTTGACATAAAAGTATTTTTAAAAGTTTTACATTTTTTTGAAGTATTGAGATGAATTTGTGTAGTAACATTGCAAAATACATAGTTTAAAAAGTTAAGTTTTAAAAAAAACGACATAAAAATGCTTGAAAAGAGTAGATAACTTTAATAAAATATTTTTGAACTGTATGTATGACCGGATTTATTCTCTTTTGCACTGCTCTCGATTTGTTAAATTTACGAACTCATATTGAATATGTAGAAAGCATACTGACCTGCTCCCCAATTTCATAGAAGAAAGTTTAGAGCCCCACTCGATCACATTAGGTGGGAACTTGGTCTTTATAGTTTAGAATAAAAGTTTAGCTTAAAAGTCTTTCCTGAGCTCTTTCAAAGAATAAAATATATTTAAAAAAATATTTTTAGGAAATTTAAACTTAACTGACCAGAACATTTATAATGAAATAAATAATTACATTAAGGAAATGAGCAAATAATGCTCTAAATTTTACTTTAATTGACTCAATTTATAAACATATGATACAAGCATTGTTGAATCTGATCAAATAGTCTGATTCTAATTTGCTTGTGTTTGTATAGGTTTCGACTTTAATTCCTATGGAAAAACCCGTTTTAAAATCGGATCAAAAGTTTTTATTTCATAGCATTTTATGAGACAAACATAACCAAAGTGCGGTTTTGAGAAAACACGCATATACATAAACAAAAGTTTTACAAGTCAGTTTGTTGGTAATGGACAACCATGATTGTGTAAATTATAGCAATCTTGCATAGTAAAAATAATCCCTCTTCAAATTGTCGCTAGTGTTTACGAGTAAGGAGTGAGGGAATTTCCAAGACGGTCAGCTTGATAATTTTCAAAATAGTATTAGTCCAAAAGGTCTTTCTACAATTAAAAAAATCAAAATTAATTCTCCCTAAAATATCATCTTGATTTGCCTTAATAATTCATAAATATTGCCTGCTCAAGCTTTCAGTTTTAATACATTTTAGTTTTCAAATCGCCAGTGGAAAGCTCAAATTTTTACTTTAATTTGATTCCTTTTCGTCTTACCAGAAGCTCATTATTTTCGTAGCATTTATTAGCTGAACACCTTTACTTTAGACCACCGGGAAGTGTATTTTCTAACTAAAGTTAAAAGGACTTTAACAATGATACGCAATGTGACAGGTCTATTTCTTGAGAACCCTAATTGTTTTATGTGTTATTATTAAAGGTTGAGAAGATACTAACAGTTTTACTTTATGGACTTTGCAATAGCTTTTTTGTAGAATACTTGTTGCGTCCCAGTCTCACTCAGACTCTACCTCCCACGATCCCCGGATAATTTGAGTTTGAGACCCCTGCAGTGGATTTTTCAATTGCATTTATTAACTTCACTGCTCATGAAAACTCATTACTAAAAGCTTCTTTGTTCTTTAAATAAATGAGGTCAATTGTGTGTAGAAATTAAATGTTCACGGGGCTAAAATATGTTTCCTAATATTACGAAATGACCAACAAATAATAATTATTTCAAACATGTGATGTTAGTTAAAATCGTCTAGAAATATTATACTTCTGAAAAATTTTAAAACTACCATTGGTATAAAGGCTTGTGCTATTCCGTCTTATACATTTCAGAACATCATAGTTAGTGAGTGTGTTACCTTCATTTTGCGAAAACTTCAGCCATAAAAATAACAAAATAATATAAACAAACCATGATGATTAATGGAAAACCTTTTACTAAGATAAACAAATAAAAACTAAATTTAAAAAAAAAAAAAGAACTTCATTTTGAATCCATCTGGTATGTTTTTTTTTCAAAATGTGTTTTCATAAAATAGGAACTTGCAGTGGCGTAATAAGATAAACAAATAAAAACTAAATTTAAAAAAAAAAAAAGAACTTCATTTTGAATCCATCTGGTATGTTTTTTTTTCAAAATGTGTTTTCATAAAATAGGAACTTGCAGTGGCGTAGCTAAAGATTTGGGGGTATTTGGGAGCCAGGGGGGGGGGGCTTTGGCCTCTTTAGGGGCCCCTGCATTGAGACATTTGACATTATTCAATTTAAAAAAATTTTCGGACACAACTTTGGGGGCCCTCCCTCAAGTAGGGGCCCGGGGGGGGGGATTTCAAATTTGGACCCCGCTCCCCAGCCCCTAGCTACGCCACTGCGAACTTGAATGCATTTAGAGATAATTCATTCCTTTGTATTTTTTTCTTAATTTAATCTAATGTCTTTGTAAGAGGGGAAATCCAAGATTGGATAGCTCATTTATTATATTAGTTATGAGTGAGTAAGTGAAAGACATAAGACTCGCCTTAATAAAAATATGATCGTTAAGTAATCGCTTAAATGATGACTAGAATGATATATTTTTAAACAATTTAAAAAAATGATATTCCAAATGTAAAATAAACACAAATTTCAATATGTGTAAGGCAATAAATTCTATATTTAAAAATAAGATTTATATATTAATCTTATATTAGGTATATATTATACAATTTAATCTCCAGCATTATGTTTCTTGCTTATATAGAAATAATACAATATTATTATTCAGTCATAATTCATATTACTGATTGTAATTTCAAAATGTAAGAATTTGCAACGCTGAGAAATAATTAGATCTATAATAATTCAAAAATTGTTGAAAATGTATTTGCGCTCATTTAATGACTTTAAGAATTATGTAGAAAAAAGTTATTTTCATTACCTATTTTGAGGATTTTTGATTAAATCATCCCATATCTGTGTTTATCACTATCGTGTCCTGTGATATTTAGGAATACTGTCACATGAACAGTGGGCTGTTCGCTTGAATATGGTAAAAAAGCTGTGCAATTAATTATGTAATTGCATTCGTCGAAGAAAACAAGTTTTGTTGCATTCAACTAAATTAAAGTAAATAAATTAAAATTAGGTACAATGAAAATTTGCATTCTCTTATTGCAAAGTATAAGGAATAAAAAAAATGGTTTACTCACATATCCAGCGCTCGATCTAAAAAGGCCTTTGAGTTTAGGGTGCAATTTTCCACGCCTAAGAATTTAAATGCAATCGACTACTTCATGTTCACGGCAATCAATATTTTTGGGTCATACTATACAAGAAAATTAAAGAAAAAATGTATGTAAACTTCATTTTTATTTGTCGTTATAGTGATTAACACAATGTCTTTTATATATTTATTTCATTTTACACTTGATTCAATTAAACGTTTTCTTCCTTTTTCTTTCCTAATATAAAATAACGTTGACCCTTGTTTATTTTTAAATCGTAATCTAGGAAATCCTAAACACTCGTTCACTTTCATACATGATTGTGTCTTTATCATTACAAGAAAAGCTGAAATGCTTACAATATCCTCGTAGCTTACACGTTTGTTTGGGCGTTATGTGAAACCAAATTTTATTTTTCCCATGAATTTCTTTAAACGTTATATTGTATATTGATAAAAAAAATGTTTAATCCAATTCCATCAGTATTTATTGATACTTTGTCTTTATTAGATTTTGAAACTGTCCAGTTTTTGTAACAGCCTGTTAAATATCCATCATTTGACACTAAACTTAAACCTGGCCTGGTATTACGATTAATATTGACTTAAAATTGTATTATGTGGGCAGTTCCTTCTTCGGCAGGTTCAGATGTTTCATTTTCTGCAGGATGAATAAAAAATAATTGAGGTTAAGGCCCAGCTAATAGAGGCACAAATTGAAAATAAGAATAAATTAAAAGAACACAACTACTTTTAGTAAAAAATAGAACCATTAAACTTAAAAGGCTCTAGTTTAAGAACACTTATTTTTCAACGCACAAAAATGCATAGAAAATCGGTAGTTAATAAAGTGTTTATATGTTCATTATGCAACGCATTAGTGAGATGACAGTGCTAGCTTTGTTAAAACATTTTTATTACAAGAATACCAAATATAAAAGCTCATATCTTCAGATATCGCAATCTTATCCGTGTACATTTTGTGTACAATAAAATATGATGTCGGCCTCCTTTTCACTAATTAAAAATTAAAAGAACAAATCATTCTAATCCCACATAAAATAAGTAAAACAGCATTTTAAAAAATGATAACACTTGGAAAGCTTGAGCTTTCTCCTTTTACAACTAAGAATTCGCAAGTTGCACATTGACGTTATAGAATTCCCTAAATAATAATAAGATAGCAACGGAAACTTCCTTTCGTAACCCTCTAGCTATCAACTTTCGAAGACGCCATTCTTTAAACACATTAAGCTGACCATCTACCCTCTTATCTTTTTGTACCTCTATATCTTTCTTTAAAAAATTGCTTCTAGAACCTTCAATGAGGCCATAAATCGTGTTTTAATAGAAATGTAAAAGATCAGCTTAAAATTGAGATATCAACACTGATTTTAATCGTCTATTATTATTTCTGCCATATCTGTAAAAAAAAATTCTACAGAAATTAATATTTTTGTCTAGTTTGTAAATTTCCTTTTATTTGGACGTGTTTGAATGATTTTTTATTTACATTTGGTAGTAGTATCTTTTTAAATTTAAAAATTGTTGTTTCAATATTCTTATTTATTCTCAGTTCATTGTTTTACATAGTAAGTTCACTTAATCAAATCAATGATAAATAATAATGTTAAGTAAGATGGCTTACGAAATATTAGAGCAAGCGGGATGTGATAATCATGATCTGAAGGAAATAGGTGTGGTGTGGATTGGTTCAATGGGAGATTTTATAAATTATACAGTCATTTCTTTGAGACGGTATACCACTTCTTATGCATTATAATCGGGAAGTATACGAGTCATTTAGAATAGGTGGTTTGTTGCAAGTGATGGGGCTTGAGAGCCTAGAGGTTTTAGAAGTTGATAACTTGGTTGGGAAATTAAATGTAGATCATAATTTGTCATGCTTTCAGCATCGACGTATGATAATAGATTTTAATAAGTTTAAATAATAAAAATTAAAACAGCATCAATTTTTTTTTTAGCAGATTGAAACGTTGTAGAATATTAAAATTAAATATTTTGTCTTTTGCGAGACAACGGTCAGTTAATGAAAATGAATCTGAGGCAACACAAACTAACATGAATTTTACACTCAGTACATATGGATTTTCTATTAAATTAAAGGTTAAATGAATACAAATTAAATTAAATTTAAAATTAAATTTATTAAAAAAAAATTATTACTTAAATTAAAGGTTAAATGAAGTAATAATTTTTTTGATAATTTTAACGTAGTTAATTATCCATTTATTCGATTATACTAGAAAATCTATATACAATGTTTACATATAAATGTATTTGTTGTTCTTGCTTTTTCCCTGTGTGATATTATCTTGTAATATGTCACACTGATATAATATATTTATATATGTATACATTTTATCTTATTAAAAACAATAAATTCGATATAACCCATTTAAATAAATGGCAAATTTAAACACAGATTCACACACACATATATAATATAATATATCAATATATACATATCAATATATATATATATAATATATATTTATATATATATATTATATATAAGCTACAAATGCAAACAACTTACCACAGTTTGACCTCAATAGAAAAAAAATAATAATAATACAGTAAATATCAGTAGGTTAAGCTTATCTTAAATCCATTTTAGAAGTTTGAACTTAGAATATACTGTAAAAATATGTTCATTGGAATTTTCTATTATTATTTTTATTATATATATGTCATGTTATTTAACTTACATATATATGATAGTTGACTTCATAATTCTTGACCCGAAAAAAATGAGTTAAAATACATTTAGAGATGCCTGCAACAAATTCCTAATTGACACTTTTCATTTCATTGTCGGTAAATATATATTCGATTATTTGTAGGAAATGATTTGAAATAAAACTATTTAATATTTTTAAGAAACTGATTTACTATGGGGAATATTATTTAAAAAAAAGAAATGTATCTTTCAAAAGTAAAAATGCGATATCAGATTAGACTTTTCAGATATGAATGTGTATTACCAACAATATAAGAAAATAGGGGAAATCATTTTTATTATTATAAACACATAACACACCATGAGTGCGTTTTTAAAAATGTATTAGTTATCTCTTGGATTCTTTAAAACAATGTTCAAATTTGATAATTAATCATTTATGTTTTGTTCGAACCTTTAATAATCATGTTTCATTAACAGGAATTTTTTTTTATTCGATTAAGATAACAATCTTTAAAAAAATCCATAATTCTTTCTTTACCCATAATCAATCATTCAAAAAAACCTTAACACAGAAATAATGATAATTGTATTGTATTAATAATAATAATAATAATATCAGTGTAGCATCGAAATAAACTTGACACCATTCAACACGTTACAGGTTTAAGTTATATTTAGAAGTAATTGGTGTGTCTAGACATTACTATGATGAGTCATTCCAAATAATAGGAAACAGCTTGTGACGTGCGATTCTTATTAAAACACTACATCATTTCCTGCTAGCCACTAACCGTGGAAAAGGTTGATTTGCTCGTTAAACTGCGTTATTGTTAAGAATGTCATAGTTTCAAGTAAGCAAAACTATTAAGCTGACCCTTTATGGTATCCTTTACAACAAACGAAAAATAAAATAGCACTTAATGGCCTTAAACTACTGTAAATGATCAGAAAAAAAAAATGTTTTAAATGTTATTTAACAAACTGAATGGACATTTGATACAGATAGTAGACATCCTCTCTATTGCAACTAGCTTAAGGGCTTCTACAGTTTATGCGCGTTGTCTATTAGCTGAAATGTTAAGTCCTACAATTATGGAACTGAAATAATTTAGACCTGAAAGTGTGGATAGAATAAAAACTAGTTAAGATGAATACAATAACTTGTTCAATGGAAGAAGACCAAACGCCTTAAATCATACTAATATAATTGGTTATATATTTCAAGGTCAGCTTCTGACAGGAAATTAACATCCCTTTTTTATGAGTAGTTTTTGTTTTACATAAATAAAAGATACAAATAGATCTTTCACTTTCTCTTTCGAACGAAATTCAATGTTATAGCGTTTCCTTCCATGAAACATGCAAATGAAATTTAAAATCTTTTCATATGCATCGAAACTAAAGCAAAAGTTTACTTTCAATTTCTTTAAGCACATTGTTGATACTTCAAATTATGTTGGCTATTAATAAAAGTTGTTAATTAGTGATTAGTCCTGTGAATGTTACATTATGTGAACAGCTAGGCAGTCGTTAGGGCGTTGCGAAACTTTAGAAAAATTCAGCTTTGCAGGCCTGTGACGTTATATTCCAGACCGATCTTACTTTAAAACTCAACATAGTCAAACTAGGTAATACTGGTCATAATGGGACAAGTCATGCAGGGTATTTGATTATTTGCTCAAGTTTCCAAATTTCAATTTTTGCTATTGTAACAAGTGAGATGCCGGATTCCCGATTCTGTTATCTCAAATCTCATGCAAACACTAATTCCGATCAAAATAAAGATATTACTTTATGATTAGTAAGTCCAAAACATCTACACCCGATGAATCAATAATTCTCAAAGCCAAATTCTCAAATTATCACAGTAGTGGCTCAAATATCCAGAATCATTGGTATTGAGTTGTTGAATATCATACATAAAGAATTACTAAATATATTCCTTTATATAATTTGTTTTATTAAGACAGCATGTGAATTAATACGCACTCAAACAATCAATTAATATAACATTTACTTTCTATAGTGATCTGCATTGTAATAAATTGCTGCAAATGTCTTCCCTGGCAGTGGCATCTGGTTCTGCCGGGTTAAGAATTATTTAACCTTGCTCATAAGATTTTCATGCTATATTCAATGGGCATTCCGTTTGCCAGATATAACATTAGCATTCGTCTGTTTCAAATATTGTGGATCTTTTTTTTTCTTTTTTCTATGAGATATTATGGTTTTTGAATTACACGTTTAAGACTCCAGCTTGACCTTGAAGCTGAACAGAGATTAAAATTTGCCCTGCGCCTCCAATACACAAAAAGTGATATCAGTTATCAGTCTCGCTACTTGACTTCACATCTCGCTAAAACTTTCCCTCCCCGCTATCCCATACCATTAAGCCTAACCACCACCTCACTCCCTCTCTGTCCGTCTTTCAAACCTGTCACTCACCCTCTCTGCAACTCACTATACTATTATTGTTACACGCAAATTTTACAAACAAGTTAGATGTGCCAATTTCCAGGCGATTACCATAGAATCTTGATAATTGAGAGCCACATTTCATTTACTCCCTATGAAGGTTGAAGGCATGATAATGCATTCATATCTCCTGAATGCTTCCTGACAGTTCGTATTTATCACTGATATTTTTAAAAATGTGGTTAGTTTATCTAAATTTGTCTAATCCCTATTGTAATATGCCGTTTAATGGCACAGTTGTAGTCTAATGAAATACAAATCACCAACAAACCCAAGTTGATTACCGTGCATTGGAGTTAATTGCATCAAGGGCTCACTTTGCTTATTGAATGCTTAAGCTGAGAAAGTTGTTTTTCATGATTTTCTAGATGTCCATTTCCTGACTTTTTAAAATGCTAATGAAAGCAGACATGTTGCTTCAACTAGTTTCGCTTTCCTTAACTTGTTAAACCATATGATTTAACTTGCTGGAGCTCTCAGGTTCTGCAAATCGAAAATTTTGATGATTCAGGTCATATTTAATTTATTTTTAAAAGTATTATAATTTATTTCCTTATGCATTTAATGTGTTTATGTATTTCAAGGTTAAAAAGGTTCATTTCGTTGTTTGTTAAGTTCATAAAATCGTTATATCTTTTCTTTCAAAGCATGTGGCAAAGCAACCCATGGACTGGCACATTGATCTTTATTGCTTTTGATAAAGTTCTTTATTCGCAGCGCTTGTCTCAGCTCTCTCCCTGCCTACCTAATGCTCAAACCATAGCAGCTAACACATCATCTCTAAAACTCAAAAACGTTACCAATACAAACAACTTAGCAACAACTACACAAAACAATATCGAATCCAAATACGCTCGCCGGAGGCGTAGCGTGGTGGGGGCAGGGGGGATATGTTCCCGGCGCCAGCTAGTTAGGGGAGCGAAAATGTGCTTTAATATTATTTTATTGATGAAAATAATGGGTTTGAGAGTTGAAAAAAAGAAAAAGGGGCGCTAAAAATGGATCTGGTCTCCGGGCGCGAATCTTGTCCCCGGGCGCATAACACCCTCGCAACGCCACTGACGCTCACTAACAAATATCTATACATATGACTGACACAATATTTGCGGCTTTAATAATGGATACAGAAATACTCTTGATTCTTCTTGACGCAGACGTTTAACTGTTATGAGCAGGCCTGTATTATAAATGTGTCTAACTTACATGACAAAAAAAACTCACATCTGATCAGCTATGAAAGTCTGCTACAACAGAAACTCTCTTTTTTATTCTTAAATCAGTATCAGCTTGATTTAGAGAAATGCGACGAAATAACTTAATCTTGTTGTTTCTTACCTTTGCTATTGTTTAGAAAATATTTTTTTTTTTTTAAACATTCATTACAATAATTATTTTTATCAAGTTTAAGATAATGAGGGTTTTTTTAATTATCATTTTCATATCATTTTATATATATAACATTTAACTCACATACATTGGATATGGACAAAACTTTAAAATGAATTTCTTCTTATATCAATAGATTAAACTGACTTCATACGTACGTCTCACAATGATTAGTTCAAAGTTTGTATTAAGTTAAAGACGCTTCATTTTTAACTACATCTTTAAGAAACATTAGAAGACATTTAGCTCAGTCTTAATCTTAGGCATACAGCGCCTACTAAGCCTACTTCTTTAATATAAAACAGGGAGTAAATTTGATAGACTAATTATTAGAGTTAGCGTATTATAATTATATTTGGACTTGATACTTTAAATTAATTGACTAGCAGTACTAGCACTAACATTTATAACTGATATAATGACAGCATAATACTACTTTTCATTTGGCTCTGGCATGGCATAAAGTCAAGTCCTATGTGGTGTGAAAAATTAATTTAATTGTAAGCTTATCGAATGTAATATAAAAAAAATCAAATTATATTTTGATTAATTCTTTTAAGTTAATCGTTGGAGCAATTAATTTGTTAATTAGGCCCTCAGAATATATAATTTACAACTTGAGAACTAGTTATATATACTTTAAAATAAAACATGCAAATAAAATGTAAATCTGTATAGATTTTTTTATTTTACAATTAATTGAACATGAAGAGAAATACAACACACACAAAAAAAAAACAGATTTAAAAATAGCAAATGTGTATATATGATCGTTTCGTTTGCTGTTATTATGGTAGATCCACTAGCTAGAGAGCAAATCATTTCTTATTTCTATAACCTGCCACCCCCAGATTTTGAAAGATCAGACACAGCAGCTATTCAATGTTATACATGAGCAAAAACCTCAAGTTCCAGTGACATCTGAAACAGACTCCACCAATAAAACGGTCAGCTTTTATTTTATTATTTCACATTCTTTTTTTGTTTAGACTTTAATCTTTTCCACCATTTTTGTTATTTTTTTAAAAAAGTTACACAGTTAAATACATGGCCATAGGAGAATAATGACAATATTTTTTTTTATTTGAGTTAATAAATATTGGTATGTCACTCTTGCAGGAACCTTAAAGCACTTTCAAATGGATGCATGATTACTGCAATATACCAGATGTAAAGGAGGAATTAGCACGTGTTGACAAAAGTGTACAGAGAGACATTATTTTCAATCACAAAATCAACACTGGAGTCAACACGGATATCCAGTTTCGGAAAGATGCTGCCACACAAAATGCAAATGAGAGTGTGTCAACTGAAACAACTTTGCCAGCATTTACTTTTGAAGGCATCCAAAAATGTGATAAGAAAATACGTTTTTATACAGGATTTTCCTTTTCAAAATGTTTCACTGTTGTTTTTGATGAGCTATCTCAACATGACGATATTTTAAGGGATCAAGTAGGCCAGCGGAAAAGGCTAAGATTCATTGATGAGTTTTTTCTAGTGCTGATGAGAATCAGATTGGGACTTCTGTTAGAAATGCTAGCTGATAGGTTCTGTATTAGTGTGTCTACATGTGGCTTTATTTTTACCAGGTGGATACAATTTTGGTCTATTAAATTATCACCACTGATCCACTGGCCCTCAAGACAGCATGTTGATGATATGATGCCATCAAATTTGTCAACACTGATCAACTGGCCCTTAAGACAGCAAGTTGATGATATGATACCATCAAAATTTCGTTCCCTCTTTCCAAGGTGTAGGATTATTATTGACTCCCTGAGTTATTTACCAACTGGTCTGCGTCTCTTATTACTCAGAGACAGCCATACAGCCACTACAAATCAGGCATGACATGGAAGGGACTAATAGGTATTACGTCAAATGGGATTTTGTCATTTGTGTCAGATTTGTGGTTAGGCAGTATTAGCGATCAGCAAATCATGAATCTATCACATCTGCTAGATCTTTTGCAACTAGGAGTCGCAATAATGGCATACAAAGGTTTTGAGATTGTTAAATACACAACAGCAAAAGAAATTGATCTTATAATCCCACCCAAGAGAAACAAGGATTGGAAAATGAGATAATTTTAAATCGACGAGTTGCAAGGCTCAGAATCCATGCAGAGAGATACATGGCAGCAGTAAAAGCTTTTCGGATCCTTGAGCAAAGTTTAGCTGACACGTCTCAGACGAATGAGATTTGGAAAGTGTGCAATGCTTTAACCCTGCTGTATCCACCATTAAACCCATGATTTGAACAGACAATTGAATGATTGAAAATAGTACATTTTAGCATCCAAGTATAATATTTTTTTGGCAACACTTATAGTTTGATTTTTAAATTTGATCAATTTCTCTTTCTGTCTTTGAGAAGGATCTCAATTTAAATGACATGTTTCGGATTTTATGTAGCTACCTTGCTTCTGAATTTTTTTATGATTAAAAAAAAAAATTGCAATTGCTCCATTATCGTGAAGATGCCATACTGAGATAATCTTTTTGTTCTTTTAAATTGATTTTCATTATAACTAATTTAATATTAATGATTCCTGCGAAAATATTTAGCTGTTTTCAACTTCACCTGATGATTTCACATGCCTAGGCAAAGAATGCAACTCAATCATGAAAATAAAATACTTCATACTTGCCTTAAACAGCCAGGCATTCTATAGAATACCTAGGCATTCTATACAATAACTGCATTTCACACATTGCCGGTAACATATACACCACATTTAAATTTCATGATGATTTGTTTTCAGGTACAGCTGAGCATACTTAGCTTAGAAAATATTTTTAACGTGTCATTTCCAATTGAACATTAAAGCTACAAAATACCAATAAAACAATAACTTGTAACTTAACAAGAATTAAAAAATTGACAGATTGTTGCATTTACTTGCATAATTATGACAATTGAAGATTTCAGAAAATAAGTTAAAAGTTATTTCCTGATACAGACATCCTGTAAATGGCTGCTAAATAAATTTGTATTGGTCCTCTTACTCTCTTATTTCAGTACATAGACTTGGCTCTTTGCACTCGACGTGAAAACAGTTCACGTACCACACCTTCTAGAAATAACTGTTTTAATTTGTCCTGCATATGTGACCAAAATATGGAGTCAAAATATATTCTTTCCACATGTAGATATTTTAATGTCCAAACAACAAAATCCACCCAAGATTTGCCAGTTATGCCCAGCTGACCTTGGATTTGGCAGAAATAGTGATGGGAATGTTTAAGCCTGCTACTATTATTTTCCATGGCGCTATTGTTCTTATCCATAAAGAGTCCACACTTCTCTACTTGCAGACCAGGGTGCTCTTTTTGCATATTTTTAACATAAGCAACTCTGGCAACAGCTTTACTGTGGCACAGCAGGCACACTGCGGTAGCCCAAAACCTCTTTTAAAATATTATCCAATGCAGTTTTATCTCTCTAGTAATATATTTGTCCAAAACTGGAACTTGTCAATCGACCCTGGCGAATAGCTCTACACAGGGGATCGCTTGCCTGTCCTCTAGTTTCTCTTTCTTTCCGACGTCGAAACTGGGAAGATAAAGGACATAATTTTCAAAAATATCCTTACAACATTTTGTTTTCAGGACTGTAGAATCCTTAAAATTTTATTCCACATCAGGCAAAAAATAAAAAAGCTTTTTCACGAAACTCAGACGACTGTTCCGTTGTTAATACGCAGCCTGAATTAGGTTCCACCAAGTAGAGCTTGTGGTGCAGCCGAGAAAAATGTACAATTGTGGATGTAGGTATTACTCGCTCAAGTGGCTGAAGCTGTCTTTCTGTAACTTTTTGGGGGCTTAATAGCCTTTTACGTTTTGGGACACTCCATGTTCAAGGTTGGGATGTGCATGGGTTCAGACCATTCTTCTTCTTTTCACACATGTGTGAATCATAGTAGTGACCGCAGCCACGTGATCACGCGACCCACCTTTCCTGTACATATTTTTTTTTAAATAATTACTGTCATAAAACTGAAACATTTATGTGATAACCTAAACAATGAAACTGTGTTTATAGACAATGACAAAAGCTTACCGAATAGATTCATAATCATAACTGTATTTATAGAATATTAAGGAAAATAAAATTAACGAGGCGACAAGACTTTTTCTTTGTTAAAAAAAAACTCCCAAAATAACCTTAGTGTTACCAGTAGAAATAGTAATGATAACAATAAAATTTAATGAAGACAGATCAAAAACATATTTAGAATGAAAATAAATTAAAACTCAGAATAGTTTACCCTGCAGTACAAGTACAATGAGCAGAATGTATATGTCCAGAGATCTTGCTTAAACATATCCATGTAGTGTAATCAGGTGTCTTAGAGACCTCCTTACTTGGCAAAGATGGCATGACCTTGGCTTTGATAAAACAATGGTCACAATCATCTCTGGAAAAGTTAAATGAAACATTTATCAATTAGGGTATTTTTAGGGTGCTACGACATCTAAAAATATTTCAAGTCTATTTGTTTCCGAACTGTTTCTTGTTACACAATTTGAAAACAAATAAATTCACCGTTTTATTCTATTTGTTAATGTAATAATATTTAAATAATGTACTGATATTATGCATTGTCAATTATACCTGATAGGATGATAAGCAATTCTTTGCACATGTCCTTTAAGGAACATAGTTCTGCCCTTCAGTTATCGTGAGGCTCCCATCTCTCTGTTATCAGTTGTTTGCAATCTGAAAAATGAAAGAGAAAATTTAATGCACTACAACATGTAGGAATAAGACATTATAACAGTATTTACTATATTCTAATTTACTCAAATACTAAGAAAAGAAAAGAGCCAAACACCAACCAACCCGTACTGATGATACTCATTTGCGACAAAAAATAAAACATATAATTACCATACTTGAGTTACATATGCTAAATTTTAAATGAGAAGCGGATATTTGTATGTGTAATTTTGTTTACTGACTTGAATGATTAAATACACAAATTGGATTTTTAAAATACAATTAACGTTAGGCCAATTAAAGACTAATTACTAATACTAGTTTATAAATAGATCTATAAACATTTATGAATTGTCTGGTAGGCACTTTTGTTTTTATAATGATGAGGATAAAACTAAAAGAGTGTCTGTAGTGTTGACTGTCAAATATTAGGTCAGTAATTAATTATTTAATAATTTATTTAGTATATTAATTATTTTAGTCTATACTTATAATTATTACAATATACATCTAGGATTAGTATTAGACTTAGTTTAGTAGGCCAATGTCATAATTATAAGTTACATATTATTGTATTAGTATTATTGAAAATAAGTTTAGCATTACTAGTAGTACTAGCAGCTCTTTAACATTACAGAGTGATATTTAAATAATTAGGAATAAATTTTACCTGCTCAACACAAAGTAGTTGTAGACATCTGTATCTTTGACATCTGAAGGCATTGCCTCCAACGCCAGCCAGTCTTTTAAAATTGCAGGATCAGGCATTTTCGCTCCTGACCGAGTTGTTTGCATATCGAAGTTTGGACGATGGTATAGTTCGTCTTTACTGTGTTTTTTCCCACAAATTCGCAAAGCTACACAGCCGCCTGCTAGATCTACGAGTTCTGCTTTATTTCCAGATACCGGCTAATGCAGTTTCGGTAAGAAATTCTTAATCCTTCGACTTACCAGGTCTCAAATGCTGTTTTCGCCATGTGAGCAGCCATCTGTGTACGTCCTTTGTACTCTCTGGTATGAACGATAACTCTGGGTGACAAGGAAAGTAATAACCCCATTTGCAGTCCCCCTACTGCAGCAACTATCACCTGCCCATGGAGCCAGAAATTTTTCCGAGCAAGGATCGGTCTAGCAAGCCACCTACGAGCTCACCATTTCCCACCCTCCCCCCTAACCGGATGAATCGATGGTCATAGTCGATTTTTACGGAAGAACAACTCTGAGCTAGGCTAGATATTTATTATTTTAATACTTTATTATGTATTTTAATTACAAATGTGTTTTTTTTTCTTTTTAATTAAAAAAAAAAAATTTTGGTATAGAACATAATTAACCTACCAATATATTTTGGTTGATAGAAAACAGGACGACTGGTCCTTCCAAAAGAATTACTTGCCTGGCAAGAGAAGTTCGCTGTAATATATCGAGAAAAATTGGAAATGTTTATTATTTGAAAATTTGTATTTATCTATCTGAGTATCATGTGGACCTTATCTAAATATTTTATATAAAAACTATCCTATATATATTCTTTTAAATGATCCTAATTAGTTATGTTTGCGGTTAGTCCTTAAGAATAAAATCATCACACTTGCCCTAAGAGAGTTATTCTCGTCTCTATGTAATTTTGAGTGACTATTTTATCAATTGTATCGATATACCCTGTCAATTCTTTTAAAATTCAGCCAGTAGTAAAAACTAGAATTTCTAAAATAAATGTATACTGAAATCCCCGATAAAAATTCCGCCCATCATGCTATCAACAGTCTTTAATCAAGTATACATCTGATTTTCCTGCCATCTGGATTTAATCTTTTAATTTTGGTGGTACACATTTTCACATCGCTCTTGTCCAATTTTCATGTTTGGCTTAACTACCCAAAAAGTATAAGCAGCGATAGAGTGTGGTGTATTATTGAAAAGACGCCACTCATTTAGTTTATATAATGAAAATCTCATTTCCTTCAGATTTTTTTTAGGTAGTCTCGTTTTAAAAAAAAAATGTTTGATCTTGGGTAAGAAGGGAAGAAAACCGTCTCTTTTCTTTCAATGTAATAACTGTTTTATGTTAAATTAGATTCTTTTCCTAAATCCTATAGGCCCACAGTTATATTTATTTTTTATAAAAATGTAAATCCACAATAGTATCTTTCATTGTCACCATATGCCAAACGATAGGTTAAATTGTTAGCAGATCATTGTCACCACCATGATTTTTTTTCATATTTGCCATTTAAGAACATAATAATCAAATTTTGAAAAATATAGCTGTTCAATGATATTAACACTACTAAAATAACCGCCTTTGAATTTACTCTGAATTTCATACGCTTTTGTTTCATTTTTTCGACTCGTTCAAACGTTGGAAACAAGCTTTGCATGATTATAAGGAGCACAGGGCTTATTTTGATCTCCAAGTTAAGCACCAAAGTACCCTACATAAAATTTGCTTTATGGGGGAATCCGCGACTAAAACCTTAGGCACCAATATTATATTTTTTTGCATAAGAAAATAAAAACACAAAAAAGCACACACAAAAATACTTGTTTCTTCTTTCTTTAATTTTTTCGTTTTTAAAATTTTGCCCTTTCATTATTTTTTGTTTTTTTTTTCTAATTTGTAAAGGAAAAGTGTGTATTAAAAACAATGCATTTTTAAATACCTTGATGGCTGCTATTTGCTGTAAAGAAAAGCAATTCGTTTTCTGATGATGTATAATTTGAGGAGAACCAACGTAAGGAAATATTCATAGACCTTGAATCGTTTTTAACACACCGACATGTGACATTGGAACCATCTATTATATCTAGTGGGCAGTCTTTGAGAGTTGGTTGTCCTGGATTGCAAACGGGAAAAAATATTGATAAGAAAAAAACTTTTTAAAAAAGCTGATGAGTCAATTATTACATAATGTACGTGTTTGGATGATTTGGACATCCACTATTATATAGTTAAGAAACTACATACGTTATTACCAACCGAAGTATGTAAGAAGTGCATTAAATAAAATGTACGTAAACATTTACATAATGACTGGAATACTAATTTTGAAAAGGAGCTTCTGACATATTTGAACGTTTAAGTCATATTTTAATCATAACATAAAATGTATGTTATAAAATGCAATTGTTAAACTTGTATCCTCTTTTTATTAAGAATTTATGCAGGGATATCATTAAAATTTTGTTCAACAGTTCATAACTTCTTATGGTATTGTCGAATCGTAAGAAATTGCTATGCTTATAAAAAATATAATTCTAAATATGTTTGGACAATATTTGCGTGCATTTTATGTCAGTGAGAGTTTCAAAAATAAATAAACAACAAGTTCATTACCTAAAATGAGGATGTTTATTTCATTTCTCCCATATCTGTGTTTGTCACTCTCATGTCCTGTGACATTTAGGAATACTGTAACATTGACAGTTAGCTGTTCCGTTGAATATGGTAACAAAGCTGTGCAATTTACCATGTAATAGCTTTCGTCCAGAGAAACAAAGATTGTGGAATTCAACTGAATTTAGGTAAATAATTTAATATTAGAAACAAAGAAAATGTGCATGGAGTTATCTCAACACAAAAAGAATAAAAAGTTGATTTTACTCACAGGTCCAGTGCTCGATTGAAACAAACATTCTGGTTTCGGGTACATTTTCACGGCCCAGCAGTTTAAGTGCAACACACCTTCTACTTCATATTCACGACAATAAATACTTTTGGGTCGTACTATATACAAAAAGATTTAAAGAAAACAAATTTTTGAACAGCTAAATTTTAGTTGTCATAAAAATGATTAATGCAATGTCTTTGATCCATTTCTTTCACTTTACATTTAATTTCATTTAAATGTTTATAGTTAATATTTTATTAATATTTTTTTTTTTAAATATATAATTGTGTGTACAGAATTGACAATTAAGGTGACAAGTTTATATTATTAATTCGCCAATTAAGGAATAAAAAAGATCAACAACTTTCACAAACATTTGAGTCTTTAATGTTACAAGAAAAGCAGAACTACTTACAAAATCCTTGTGGTAGCATGCACTTTTGCTTGGTGGTCGTTATTTCAAACCAAGTTTTATTTTTACAATGAATTTCTTCAGATGTTACATTGTATATTACCACAGAAATTTTCAATCCATTTCCATCACTATTTATTAATACTTTGTATTTATCAGATTTTGAAACAGTCCAGTTTTTGTAACAGCCTGCTATATATCCATCATTTGATACTAAACTTAAACCTGGCGTGGTATTACAATTAGTATTGACTTTAAATTGTATTATGTGATCGGTTCCTTCTTCCGCAGGTTCGCATGACAATACCTCGTTTGATTCATCTAGAAAAAAACATTAACAGCATTGAAAAGAAAAACATTCTAAACTTCAATTAATAAATGTTTTAGATGAATTAAAAAATAATTTTAATGAAGCCCTATCCAATAAAAACGCAAAGGGAAAATGATGAATAGATAAAATAAATACCTTCTATCAACAAATTATAGAAGAATTACATTTAAATGCTTTAGTAGAAACAGTGGCGTAGCTAGTGTTGGTAAACTCTTTGTGTCACCCCCCCCCCAAAGCCCGGACTTCCACCACGGATTTCTTCTCGTTAAACAAAGTCTGCATCAAACATATATGACAAGGACAAAAATAACTTAATCGAAGGTCAGGAGGTAAAAGTATTTAAGAACTCTAACAACGTTAAGTTATAGTTATTTTTACCAAAAACAAAAAAAAAAATATGTAAAATTATCCTTCCCTGGTCTTCAAAGCTGCAGACATGTCAGTTTTGCTAAAATGTTAAGGGCGAGTTAATGAGTTGGAAGAGGGGCAAGGGACGTAACTAGAATGTCCGTCCCGGTTGCTGTATGAAAATAACACCCCGGCCAGCCAGGCCTTCCTTCTGTGATGCCGCCTCAGTCGATTAATCTATCGAGAGGAAGGGTGGATAAGCCTGTTTCAAGGGCGTAAAGCTCCTGGCGTTCCGCTTTGCAGCCCGACTGGAATAATGACTACCGGGGGAGTAGTTAATGTCCTGTTGGGTTCAGCGGAAGTTGCATTGGATAAGACTTTATGATCTTCGGCTCGATAGTCTACTGCTTTTCTAAAAAAGATTAGATTAGTTACTGAGTACCTCAAATGGCGGTGAGTTCTTTTGTGAAATTTGGTAAGACCGAGCAGTGCGTGCTCTGTAAAAATAGACTTTTTGAATTTGGTGTCATAACATGAGATCCTTATCCCCCGTAGCTACGCCACTGAGTGGAACGTACAAGCTTCTTTTCTTTTTACAACACGCAATAAAAATTAATACGAAATAATCGGTAATCAATAAATTGTTTATATATTAATTCGAAAAGTATTAGTAAGATGCTAGTACTAGCCATGTTTAAATTAATATATTACAGGCGTGGCAAATACAAACCCTCATATTTTCAGATATCGCAAACTAATGCGTGAAAATTTTGTTCGTCAAGAGTAAAATGTGACGACAGCTTAGATTTCACTAATTAAAAAGTAAACAGCATTTCAGAAAAAGTTTCTAAAATTGGGTAGTCTAATTTGCCTCATTTTACAATGGAGAAATCGCAAGTTAAATAATGAAGTTTTCGTTTTCTTTCAATAATAACGAAATGGCAAAGGTTACTTCCCTTTTAACCCTCTACTGATGAACAATTCCCGAAGATCCCATTCTTTACCCCCCTCCCTTTACTGACCACCTAGCTTCATTTCCTTTTAGACCTCCGATCCTCCCTCTAAAAATGTTATTCTCACCTTCAATTTCTCGCTTTTTAAATGCATAAATACAATATAAGAAATAAAATTGATATTCACACTTATTTATATCGTGTAAGGCTATAGAAGTATTATATATGACATATGTGAAGAATTATTTCTACAGGAGATAATGGTATCTCGAAGCATGCTAATGGTGTTTTTATTTGCAATTTTGTTTTAAAACGTTTTTAAATGTCTTTTTAAGTAATGGCATGTTTTAAAATAAAAAATTTCAATATCCCATTTATTTTATTTGTATTGTTTTTCCTCGTAAGTTCACTTAATCAGATCAATGATACAGTATACACATTAAAGGAGCAGTGTTAAATGAGGAGCAATTTGAAGGTATATTATATAGAAGAAAGTGGAGAACGATTGAGGTGATAATCATCATCTAAGAGGGAGCCTGTGTGCTCTGAAGTGTTTGAGTGGGAGGGTTTTGAAAGTATTAACATTTCTTTGAGATGAAATTGCACTTCTGGCGCATTATAATCGGGAAGTATTACAGGGATTTTGAATAGGCTTGTTTGTGACATTTGAAGGAGATTGAGAGCCTAGAGGGTTGTATAAGTTGTTGACTTGGTAGGAAAATTAAATGGATGTCATTATTATTTATATTTTTTTTTAAACCCTTAACTTAGAAGTATTTTAGATTATAATGATGGGAAATATTCCATTTAGTATTCAAGCAATGGAAATGTGGTATATTTATGTTATTTTTTACAATATTGGAATAACTTTATATTATTAGAGGTTTTCAAAAATTTTGTCATCTTCAACGCTCCGAAAATAAAATGAATTTGACGCATTACAAACTAACACAAAATTGTCAAAAAGCACAGCAGCCTTTTAATTTTATTTATCATCTGATGGAAGTTACCTCTTTATGGTGAATGTATAACGGGGTTTTTAACAATTTTTGAAGGATAATTCTATCAAAATGATGAGTTAATTCCATTTTTTTTAATTTTTAGCTCAGGTTGTTCCAATAAATTTAAATCCTTGCATTTTGTTTTCAAGAGATGCACACATTGAATGATACCTTCTCTATTAATAATACATGCAATACAAACATATATCTCAGAGTAATGACAATAAGATAAATTATTTAGATACAAGAAAAAAAATTCGGGCATTTAAATAACTTTTATAAAATGTTTCAAAATTTGTTTACATCTGTATTTTTATAATTGTGTACTTTGTACTCTTTTTTTTAAAAATTTTTACGTTAATTTTTATTTTGTTTATATGTAGATGCCTAATAGCTAAAAATGCAAACTCTTACCGCATTTTAAGCCCAACACAAAAGATAATAAAATAAACACCAGTAGCTCAGGTTTTCTTGAATCCATTTCAGATCTTTGATCTTAAAATAAACTGCAAAAATGTTTATTAGGATACTTTAATAAATTATATATATATACATATATATAAAATATATGTATATATATATATATATATATATATATATATATATATAATATCATTTCATATCATATATATATATATATATAAAAGAGATTGTTTGTGTCTGTATTTTTTTCACATACTTTTTATATATATTTAATATATATATATATATAAAATATATATATATATATATATATATATATATATATATATATATATATAATATCATTTCATATCATATATATATATATATATAAAAGTGATCGTTTGTGGCTGGATTTGTTCCACATACGTTTTACATGGATTTAAGGCTCTTGACAAAACTTGGCACATATATCCATCATTATCCGGAAGGGACTCTTAAAGGGTTATGAACTTTTTAAAACATTCCGTTTGGGTCCGAGGGTAAAAAAGGTCGTTTTTTTCCTATATGAGCTTTATAAATAAAATTAATAAGAAATACTCCTACATGAATGGCTGGATCTTGACCAAACCTAGTACACATAAACTTTATTATCTATTGTAAAATACCGGAGGGCACTGACCTCATAATATCCATCCCAATAGGGCCGGTGACCTTTTTCATTTTTCCTTATATAAGCTATAAAAATATCAATATGATTAATACTCCTACCTGACTAGATGGACCTTGACGAAACTTAGTACACACACTCTTGATTATCCATATTCAAATACCGAAGGGTACTGAACTCATACTATCCATTCCTCTGGGGCCGGGGCCCCGTTTCATTTTTTCATCTATAAGATCTATATAAATATCAATAGGCTTAGACAAGACTACAGTCAGTGTTTCTTTCAGAATTTTTTCCCCCGGGGGGCACTTCAGATTTTCGGGATGGTAATGCCAGTTGCCAGTGGCCAAAGGCGTAGCTAAGGTGGGCAGATGTGGCATACGTCCGCGGTGCCAGACTTGCGGCCGGGGGGGGGGCAAAATGGGCTTTGATGGAATTAATTGGTTTAAATTAACCGGTTTCAGAGTTGTTGGAGGGCGTAAAAATCAATATTGTCCCCTGACGCCAAAAACTGTAGATTAGCCACTGATAGTGGAGTCGAAATAGGGCGGATGGAGTGTTCCAACCAGGTGTCACTTTTTCTTTATAAGCTTGTGTGGCATTTTTAGACAACTGCAGAGTTTAAATCGTGGAAGGGAGGACGACCAAAATATTTAGCCACTCACGGCAGCCTTAATAGTAGCTAGGCCACTAGGCAGTGTAACTTTCGATACCAAAATCGCCGATGATTTTCTTAGAGAAGTAGGGTGGAAATCGATGGCACCGATGAATCTTGATCAGTGGAGGGGATTTAGGGAACCTGCTCCTCAGTAAATTTTTCATTATTTCAAAATCAAGAGGTGTTTTTTTTTTTACTATACTTTATTTCGATGGTTCTATTATATCTTTTGAACAGGGAAGAACATTTTTAAAGTTTTATGGTTAAGCCCAGTGCCTTATATAAACTGAATTCACTTCGTTTGTGGCGTGCCCTAAAGTAGTCATTAGGGATAGGCTTATAATCAACCCCATAGTGTACTATTGATCATCCTGAGGAAATGGGTGCATAGTTAAGGGTGCTAAACACAGTCGTACAAACTCAAAATGCAGGGGTGCATTATTTTGGTATACACTTGAATTTGTTGTTTCTTTCAGACAATTTTGAGGTGCAGTGCCCCCCCCCCCCCCTCGAGATGTATCTGAAAAAAACCATTAGTATAGTTTCTATGTCAATATATCGATATAGGCCTAGAAATATCGGTTGATTTAAAAATAAGAATATCTAATCAAGAATTTTCCAGAAAGTTCGATAATTTTTAAAAAGCAATTTTTTTGCCATTTTTTTAACTGATTTTAATCGGACAATTTTTTAAATTGTAACTCCATAATTTATCTGAATCATTTTATGGGGTTCCCCATCTCAGGGAAAAGTGATTCGGTAAAATTATGGAATGTTTCCCACTGGGACGCATCTTTTAGCTTAAATGCATTATATCTATAGCAGTGCATTTAGTTGTATAATTTTTCGAATTCAAAAAGTATGTACTTAGAAAATTATTGTTTTCACTTTTCGAGGGGTTTATTAAATTTTATCTAGAATGTTCAAGAAAATTCTATTTAGTTCTACAGAGATATACGCAGGGATTTAAAAAGCTTTTATTAACGTTAACAAATCCATCAGTAAAATAAACCCAACGGTAACGAGATCCACTCTGATAACGGGATCAAACCGGGACCGGAGACCTATCAGGAAAGGGGGTCCTATCAGAGAATAAGATCCGACCGGAAAATGGGTCACTTACGTGATCAGCACCCAACTCAGATCGGAAAACTATCGGAAAACTCAAAACTACCAAGATCGGTACCCCACAGGTATCTGTATCGGACAGCTATCGGGATGCCACAGGTTTCGGATCCGAACATTATCGTTCTCCAAATGGTATCGAAATACAGCTGGAATTAGAATACCGGCGGTATTGGGATCATATCGGAATTGGTATCCAGAGGGATCGGAATCTCACGGAAACGGTACACTTACGGGAGTGGGATACCAACGGGATTGGGAGCCCACCGGGATCGGTGTAATTATAAGGCTGTAGACTGTTGAATGTCCTGAGTGCTATCCCGGCAAATGCCGGCTAATCCGCTAGTATATGTATTGCATGTCATTTCATTTAATATAAAATATAACATGCAATTGTTTTGGTTACAAAAAATGGGATAAAATATTTGCATATATAAATACAACAAATTCATACAATTAAATTTATATTATATTTATGATTTGCATTAGATTTTGTAAATAATATCAACAATATACATTATATATTTCTTTAAAAAATATAATATACTATTTGAGGAACTAATATACTGGAACAAATTCAGATTCTTTTATTTTTAAATGAGAAATATATCTTTGCAAATGAAAAATGCATCATCAGATATTTATTTTACAGTTATAAATCTTATATTATAAACTTATATTAATTCATGCATGTCTTAATTTTTTCTTGATTGTTAGAAATATTGTAATATTGTAAATATTAATATTTTGTTTTAAATTAATTTTCTAAACCAATTTTCAAATTTGCTAAGGACTAATTTATTACCCGTCTTGCACCGTCATAAAGAAGTTTGATTGTCAAAAGACTGTTATTTTTTTTTTAAGTAAACAATTTCTTTAAGTTAAAAGTGCTTCAATTTTGTTTGAAAAGATTACATGTTATTATCCATAATCAATCTTTATAAATAGATAGATTTAACCAAAAAAATATTAATAAAAATAATACCAGTGTAACATCGACAGAAAAATGACACAATTGAACACGTTTATAGAATTCTGTCACATCCAGAAGTAATATAAATAAGTATCTAGATATTATTATTATGAGTAATTTGCAATAAAAGGAAACATCATGTAGCGTGCGTTTCTTATAAACACTTAACCACTTCCTGCCCGCGGTTAACTGCAAGTATATGTTTGTTTCGTTCCTAGAGTTGAGTAATGGTAAAGAATGACATCGTCTCAAGTATGCAATTAAAATGAAACCAACTCATTACAATAGGCTATCTTTCTTTAATGGAAACACATTATATCGCTTTAAATAAACTATTTAAAAGATCTGAAAAAAGTATGATTTAAATGACAATGTGTTTTACCATTCTTAACAGATAGTTGAATCAGATAGTAGACAAACTCAACCAAGGGGGTCAAACTGTTATTATTGACTAAAGAGAAAAAGGTCATGTTTTGTTATTAAAATATGAGTGAAGGTAATTAAAGTTTTTTTTTTTTTTTTTTTTTTTTTCAATTTCATTTTTTTTACTTGATATTATAACAATATTTTTTATTTTTTTT
>CAXITT010000198.1:730168-750426 GCA_964033795.1 Lymnaea stagnalis
TTTTTATATATCTCTCACTCTCTCTTTCTAAAGAAAATATATTTTGATCTTATAGTTACGTGAAAAATAAAAATAAAATACAAAGTCTTTATATATATATATATATATATATATATATATATATATATGTATAAATATCGAAACTGAAGCATACATATGCATTCAAATTCTTTAAGCTTATTGTTTATACTTCTAATCATGTTGCCTATTTTAAAAAAAAAAAAGTTATTAAACGATGATTAGTTCAGAGAATGTTAAATTATGTGAACCACTAAACAGGGCCGGTGCATGGGCGTTTTTTGAACTTTGGACACAGTCAGTTTGTGGGGCACGTGACGCTATTCACTAGGACAGTGGTCGGCAAATAGCGGCTCGCGAGACGTGTGTGGCTCTTTAGCGACCTGAGTGCGGCTTGGCCAGTTAGACACAAATCAGGGTTTACTCCAAAAAAAAAAAACATGGTTCTTGACAGGTTCTTGAAAAGAAATTTGGCTCTCAAAAAACTATTAATAATCGTGCTGCTGATTTTTAGCTCTTTTGACTTATGAGTTTGTCGGCCATGGCCCTAGGCCGATCTGACTTTAAGAATGGTCATAGTCAAACTAGGTCTTACTGGTCATAATTGGACAAGTCATGCAGGGTATTCGATCATTTGCTCAGTTTCTAAAATTTCTATTTTTGCTTTTGTAACAATTGAAATGCCGGAGTCCTGATTCTGTTACCGCTAATCTCATGCAAACACTGAATCCGAAAAAAATCAAGATCTTCTTTAATGCTAATAAGTC
Source organism: Lymnaea stagnalis (assembly GCA_964033795.1). Lineage (NCBI taxonomy): Eukaryota > Metazoa > Mollusca > Gastropoda > Lymnaeidae > Lymnaea > Lymnaea stagnalis. Next base: position 730,954 of record CAXITT010000198.1, read on the forward strand.
CAAAACATTTACACCTGGTTAATCCCCACTTCCCAAAGACATGCCAAATCCACACGGTAGTTGCTCAATTTATCCAGAACCATGGTATTGAGTTGTTTATAATGATACAGAAATTCTTAGATTTCAAAGTGCAGCTACATTTGTTGGAAACGTGTCCTTTAAGGATTACAAAATATGTGTCTAATCTGTAGGTTTATTTAACATTGCCTCTTTTTTTCTCGTAGTGTTCTTTAAATACCGGTTCGATGTTCGTTTCTGATTAAATTTCCTCTGTAGTGGTCATATGTTTCACAAATCCTTATTCTCTGTATTTGTTGAAGAAACGGATTTTACCTGAGACGTGTAATTTCTACACAAGAAGTTACGTTGTGAAGAATTTCCTCATCAAGGGAGATTATTCATGAACTCCAACTGCAGTCGTGTGAGGCCCTCGATTAATGGTTGGTGATGGTGGTTGGGTGTAACAAGACTGACACTGACAGTTACTATTTAAAAAATGAAGGAATGTAGATCTCGAGGACTATAGCTTTATTAATACGCTACAGGAAAAAATTCACTATGACGAAAAGGGTCCTAAGGAAAAGTCTTAAGAAAATGTTAAAGAAAAAGGACACTATCTGAAACAAATAGTAAAGGTCAACAATGTCCTGAATAACATAGCTAACAATAAAAATGTTAAATCGCAAAGTAATTAGAAGTGGCGACAAAATATACACAACTAATAATGCAGAATACGTAAATGTTATTGTTTTATAAAAATGGCAAAGACAATTATCTTGTCCTACGAATGTTTAACTATAAAATAAACTACACGCAGTGTTTAATTTGAAGCCCGTGCACAGTGTTAGTGTTAAACACAGAACCAGAGTGAGATGTGACGGCTAACATAAAGATCTTGAAATAATTGTGGTATGCCATCCAGGTGTGGTGTCTATGTAAGAAGCACGCATAGCAGGACAGTAAATACAATGGTATAAAGTATGACCACCGTTAGCTTGATACTTGTATCTTTCAATTGCTGTGTCTTTTTAAGACAAACAGCTAATTACAGATGAATAATTTTATGGAATATGATCCTAACACATGCACCATTTCCTATGTGAAAATTTAGCACACGGCAGGAGAGTTAGCCTATTTCACATAGTGGGCGTACATTCGCTTGTTGTATACTGTTGTATCAATAGCTTATAAGCACATTGCAGTATTTGTAACCAGACCGATGTACGGTTGTTTGTTATGCTCACAAACCCTGGTCACTGGTATCTAATTTATTCTATTAAAGAAGTTATTTGACGGTTGTTTGTTAACCTTTAAAATAGTCTTATCATAAATCTATACGCTGTAGGTTATTCTACACAATTCCCTGATTATAAGTCTGCAAAGAAATCTTCCAATGCTAACGCTTAACAAATTCCTACTAAACACAGAGAAATAAAATGGCGTATTTGCCTCTACTTACAGAGCGTTCCAATGGCCCACACTGAACAATGGCGCACTGCAGGGATGCTGTCCAATCTCGAATGTCCCCCTGCTTAGTGTGCACCCCTTTATAAAGCCATGCGCGGACATATGAGAGACCTTTCCGTCACACCAAAAACAAGTCGGTCTACGTTTTGCCTTCTGGCCGATTTCCTGGAGTAAAATGCCTAACACTGGGGACTACACCCGAGTAAAATCCCTGACCCAAGACCTATAAATACTTATATGTGTTCTGTGCAGTTTTGTCTCAGCTATCTAAGATACTATTTTATATTTCTATGACTTAAATGGTTTTTGAGATATTTTAAATAGAAGGGTTAGGGACAATTATGGATGGAGGTGAAAACTCCTTTTAATGACTAAACGTTAAAATATAAAATATCCTATAACGATGGAGATTTGTAGGTATGCTACGGAATAGTGAATAAAAATCCCTTTCCCAACTAGATAATTTATAACTTAATACGCTAGGGTTCCGGAGAAATAAATTATTAAACGTGTAACTAATGCCCACATCGTGGTATTTAAATATTCTCCCTTATGGGAGAGAGAAGCCGGCCGTACCGGGCCGTACGGACTGGTGTGAAAGAGATACCTGAGGTCAACATTCCGATCTAGTGTTAGACCCTGTCACACTGCGCGTTGGGCGCCCAAAAATGGTTGTCCTACTAATAGTTTACATGTTTTATAATAATTGTAAAGCGCTTAGAGCTTTATGGTAAGCGCTATATAAAAATGCCTAAATAAATAAATAATAGCGGTTGGCATACACTGGCAGACAACAAAGCCATCTTGAAAGCTGTGTTATTTCTCAATGGTAACATAAAATCATACGTTCCTACAGCTTCAAGGAGACATTTGATTCAATGAATTGAAACTCATTTAAAAGTTATACAGAACTAATAATTGTTTGCGTAATACACTATTTATTTCACATGAAGCTGCATAACCTGAAAATCTGACGTGCTACCCATAATCTGATTTGGAGTCAGGACACTCGATTTAATGTAAACCAGGGGATAAACGTCCGTCCAGTCCAATAAAAGACTTTCTTTTTATTGTTGTCCAGTTTTATCATTAATTTCAGGACGGTCACAATTTAGAGCGATGTGATGACGCCATTACCATTTTTTAAACAGACGTTTAATATTAATGAAGTTAATATTCATATAGTTTAAAATTGTTTGTTTCATATAAATTATTTCATTTGTAATATATTATATGCTTATAAATATAAAACCGAATAAGCAAGTCCAATATTGACAAGTCCAATTAGCAAAAAGTTTTAATTGTACGGTTAAATAAAAGGATACTATTCGAAGCTGACCAGACTACCGATACAAAAAAAACATATCATATTTTCTAAGACCTCTCAAAAACCAATCATCCACCAACGGAAATAACTATATGTGTATCTTATTCAGCTATATTTTATCATACATTATCAAATATCTTATTTGGGTGTAACATATGCGGGTGTTGAGATAATTATTTTAAAATGTAACCTCTTGATCAGCATTTTACGATTTTAAATATTTTTAAAGTATACTTTCAATTTTTGTATAATAAATTTAATGATTGGAACTTTTTTCAAATGGAAAAATTACATCTTATTAAATATCAAAACACATCATTTAAAGTTTGTGTGGCGTGTAAAATAAGAGTAAGCAATTTAAAAATAAAGTAATTATTTATTGTCAACGAAAAAAACAACTACAAAGCCATGAAAATGTTGTCCAATTTTGTAATGTGGTTCAACTATAAGAAAGTAATGTTGGTGAACCGCGCATCTAAATTTAGTTCTTATTAGATTATTAAATTATTAAATTAAGTTCTTATATTTTGTATGCACTGAGTTCAGACGAAATGGTGACATTGTTTGAAATAAATTGAGCCTTTAACATACATTTAAATTAATCTTACGACACTAAGTACGGTAAGATAACCTTAAAGTTGACCAATTTTTACTAGCACTAATTAAAAATTAAAATGTGTAAGGAAAAATAAATATGGTGACTTATATTCTGGACACGTACACAATTTTTTTTGTGAGCTTATAATTAACAAAAATAGTCCACACAAAAAGGTTTACACCTAGAATGGGAATTATAATTTATTTCAATTTAATTAAATAAGACCGTCCATTATATTAAAGAAGTATATTTGTGTATGTGTTAATATATCTAACATCATTGGGTTTAGATAAATGTTTATCCCCCTATACAATGTATTCAACATAATATTTTTTTAATGCTTAAACTACAAAGAACTACTTCAAACAACTACAAAGAAAATAAATATTATATTAAATGTATGTAGTAAATATTTATTATAAAAAATATTTACATACTAACTTATACTGAATGGCGTGGAGAGAGGATCTAGGAGGAGCAATTGCGCCTGGATTCACATTTTGATTTATATTTTCGGGTGACATTTTCGGCAACTGCTGGCATTTTGTGGAAGAGAGTGGAAAAATCACGTGCGCCACGAACCCTCCAAATCTCGGTTAGTTCATAGTCTATGACTACACATTACGGTACTACACTTTCAACGGGTAAAGGCCTACCCTTTTTAATGCCTCTAGGTTTTGGACAAACTAAATTATTTTCATAATGGATTAAAGACATGTTATTTACAAATATATGGGGATATTTTATTGCTCATTTTTCTTGAAGCTTTCCTATTATTTAAATAAACAATAATAGCTGAAACTGATTGCAAAAGACTGAAATAAACAAATATCTTATTAAAGGAATCAAATATAAAGGGAATTGCAAACACACTATTTAGCTTTCTTTATCAAATCATAAAACTGAAAAATATCACTAAAATAAAAGTATTATTATTTTTGTTAATGACGTTATACTCTGTTTTAAGAAATAATGAGCGAAATTGATAATGTTTAGTTCATGACGTTTTTATTTAAACTAAGTTGTCACGTTTCCGTTAAATAAAGGGAACCTAATTTCTATTTTAAAAGACATTTTGTATCAGTGTACCATTTCCTAGAAACAAGAAAATGAAATAAATCATTTGATATGTGTAAACTATACTATAAATAGAAAATAGTTAAATATGTTGAACTTAAATACAGAACTGTTTGACATGTAGCATTTAACCAGTAATTTATATGTGTATATTTAATTTACTTTACATATAATCTAGAGTTAAAGAGTTTCACTCATTCATAAATCATTGCATTCTAGTATTTTTATAATTTTTTTATTTTTTTTTAAAATTCACCTTATCTTTCCTCGTTTCAAGGTTTGCAATATAAGATCAAGTTGTTTCCATGTGCTGATTCCCTTTTTGAAGAAAATAAAAATACTTATCTGTTTTGGCTGGTTGGTTTAAGTGTCAATCGACAGTGTTTTTTTGTTGTTTTTTTTGTAGGGGATGAATCAAAAGCTTCATTTAAGTGTAAAATATACCTGTACAAATAATAGAAATGATGTATTCGTTATATCAATTTAGTTTAAAATAACATACTTTTTCTAAAATATCAACCAGACGTTACAAAACACTTTTCGAAAATGGACTCTATATTTCATAAAAAAATAATTTTAAATTCCTTATTCCATCCTGTACATCGAAATACCTGCTAATGTAAGGTAGTTAGTGTTTTTCTATACAGGTTGCACTATTTTTAAAATTTCAGTAGCGTCAAACACACGTAATATTTTGTTGTTTCTGCATTGATTACCGTAAAAATATGTGAAAAAAAACAAAATTTTCCCATGATTTTAGAACACCTGTCTAAAGAAAATCCACAATCCATCTCTCTATACGAACTTCCCCTTTTATTTTGTCTCCTCCACTACAATTGAAAAAAAAATGTACAACACTCAGCGACCATCTTGTCCTTGTTTTTAAATTTAATAATTTATACCTTTAATTAAATTTCTATATCAGCCTCTTCTAATTTAACAGTATTGACTTAAAATATTTTTACTTAAAATATATCGTGTAAGTTCATTATATTCACGGATGCTAAATTATGCCAGTCTATCAAAAGCACTGTCCTTTATACAAGACATAACTAGTTAGATGGAAAATGACGTCATCTTATAACTTATTAGTGGTATTTATAAATTTATAGTCTATCTAATAATAATTACTTCCACCTCCTCCTCCCCACACCCTTAATTAAACACAAGATCAGCACACCAAAGTCCATTACTTTTTTAATTTGACCTCGAATTCGCCCACAACCTACTCACTGTAAAGTTTAACCCAAATTGTTTAGTGCATTAAGAATTTGAGGTTTGGCTTCAGGCACATCGTTGAACCTCGATTTAAAAGAAAAAAAGAAAAAAAAAAGAAAGAGGTGAATATATCAAAAGTGCTTTGAACTTTTTTGAGACAAATAACACTTAAGACCTAAGTGAGTTTTCCACACTCTGCAGAGGCGTAGCGTGGTGGGGGCAGGGGGGACAGATGTCCCCGGGCGCCAGCTAGTTAGGGGCGCCAAAATGTGCTTTGATATTATTTTATTGATGAAAATAATGGGTTTCAGAGTTGAAAAAAAGAAAAAGGGACGCTGAAAATGGATCTTGTCCCCGGGCGCGAATCTTGTCCCCGGGCGCCAAACACCCTCGCTACGCCACTGACACTCTGCAACAGTTCCATTTAGCATTCTAAACGATACACGTGGAACCAATCTAAATAATACAGTCTGAAACATTCTAAATAAATCAGTCTGAACAGTTCTTAACAATACAGTCTGAAACAATCTGAACAATACAGTCTGAACATTGTAAAAAAAAATATAGTCTGAACCATTCTAAACAATTCACTCTGATCAATTCTAAACGATGCAGATTGAATGATTCTAAACGATACAGTCAGGGCTATCGCCACATTTCAAACCACTTTTTAAATGATATGAACATTTTGGTATAATTTATTTAATGGCTTGTCACAGGGCAATAGAAACATTTGCCCCTCGATTCGTCGACCTTCCCTTTATGTGTGTAATACCGGAGCTTGTTCACTGGACACGGATTTGGCTAGCAATTTTAATAATGCCCAGGGAGTGGATGTAAACATATGGGACACCTTAGTATGAACATTTTTTAGCCAATAAATTTGATTGAACACATGGAGCGAACTCACAGAAGATACACCTCCTTACCTTTCTCTCTCTCTAACACACACACATACACATACACACACACACACATATACATATATATTTATAACTTTGAAAATGCCATGTGGGTCGATCACTTCCTACAACCCAAACTAGCTACGCCACTGATTATATTCAAGAGCATTTGCTGGTATCGCATCGCAAAGTCACTTTCATCATGGAAAGAAGATATTAAGTTTCTTGCCATTCATTCTAGCGGGTTGATTGATTGCCTGCTTTTTTTTTTTTAAGCGGGCAACAAAATTAAATTTCTAATCGAAATGTGTTCATTTTTTAAAAATACTCCATGTCATGTTATAAATACAATTTTTTAATCTTATGACTACCCTGAGTGTAATCACACAGTTATAAGCCAAGCAAATACTAGTTCAGTAATTTCTTTACATAATAATCTACACAAAATCTGATTTGAAGTCAGGACACTCGATTTATTAAAAACCAAGTGATAGTTGTCCGTGGAGTATCAAATAAAGACTTTCTTTTATTACTGTACAACATTATCATTAACATCAGGATTGTCCCGATATACAGTGAGATAATGACGGCCGTATTTTTTAAAAAAATGAGTTAAATATATCTGATTTTAAGATTTATATTGTTTAAAATTATTTTTTTTTTTAGATTTTTGGTTCATTTGTAACATGGTATATTTATATACATATGGGTTTCTGCTTTGGGTGTTGGGCAAATATGGATGCAGTGTAAATGCAGCCCAGCGTATCTTACGTGTGGACCTTATTGGGATACCGGTATATATAACATTAAATACGGTACCTAAACGTCACATTGAAGATGGTGTCGGTGGGTCGTCGAGCGTGAGCTCTTAATACCCCCCTCCGGCACACTCCCACACGGGCCGACGCTGGGACCTCCACGCGGCCAGACCATGCGGAAGCACGTCGGGAACCTCACCCCTGGCATGGGGGACGTCCGATCGAATGAAATCGCTGCTTTTAAAGCGTTCGTGGACCTCTGTCCTTTGGTCTGAATGGCTTTGCCTCCTCTCCGGGGGCATGGTGTTACGTTACCTCCCCCACTCCCTCCAGGGAGTTATCCGGTCGGGACGTAAGCGGGGACGAAACGGCCGCCGAGGAGCGGCTTTCTCAGGGCCGCGTAGCTAAAATCATCGGCAACGGTTTTGACCGCCACCCAGGCCTCACATCCATTAAAGGCAACAAGTAATCATGTTATTGCGTTCCTCCCGTTGCGTTGGGGAGTCATGCTGTGGCCGGGGTTTTTTTAGCTTCGGGAGGTTTCCTCCCTACTAGTCTGCCACGCCACGAAGAGGCAAAACCCCACGTGGACGCCTCCAAGTTTCCTCGGAGACGCTCCGCTTCCGAGGACAGAAACACCTAAACAAATACGGCAAACCTAATGCAAAGTGTTATTTTCTTAATAGCCTGTCAAGTTGTGTCCCTTAGGCAGGCCAAAGACTGATGGATATAATATTAAGCGATGATTAGATTAAATATCTTCATTTCGATAATTTAAATTATCAAAACATTTTGTGAATTAATATTAATAAGCACTCAAGCACTGCATTGATATGTGTACACTATAGGGTGATCTCACTTGATAATATCACTAAATGCCTTAGTTTAAGAACATTAAAAGGTTTGCGAAATATGTGTATGTAACCTAGAGCAGGCTTGTTTATCTCCATTTATAATGCATCGTGTGTTTCATCGTCCCTCGAAGCTCACCAGAAGCTCACCAGACTAGCAATACGAAAAACGTATCATATCCGTTAAGACCTCTGAAACATCAAACATCTAACAACGGAGAAAAAAAAATGTGCATCTTATTCGAAGTGTGAGGTACCGAGTACGAAATTAATTTTTTTTTCAACATATAAAACCATAGATATAACAATATAACATAATCTATTTATCCTGAATATTTAATTATTTTAGTGTATATAATTTTCACACTAATTCAGATCCGTGGCCGACCATAACATTTTGGTTAATAGCGTTTAATAAGGATAAATATGTTTTATAAAATTATCGATTTTAGGATAAACAGTAAAATGCGAACTTTCTGGGGCTTCACTTTATGTATGCACTGTTAAAAATGGCAGCAATGTCTCCTCTGGCAGTGACAGCGTTGCTTCTTTATTACTATTCCTCTAAAAAAAAGTTCATGATATAAATTAGCATTCGTCTAATTCAACATTTTTTAATCATATTTTGTCAAAGAAATATTAGGATTTTGGAGTAATGTTTAATGAAGTGTTGCACCACTTTTTCTTCTAAAACAACAGTCACTTTGTGGAAGCATTTTGACATTAATTCAGATCTGAATTTTGTTGCACTGCAAAAATGACATTTAACGTTCATTGGGCCAAGAAGTTTTCGGAAAGCATGGCGGTGTTGCGGGATGATGCACAGCCACTCAGACTTGCTCTTTGATGCTGGCTTGCAACCCGGTACCTTGCAGCGCTTGCCTCTTGTTGAAGATGATTTGTTTGCATATTGACTCAGACCATTAGCTTCACATTCTTTTTGAAGCTGCTCTTCTGAAATTGCCGCTCTTTGTTTTCTTTGATCTTCAAGCAATTGTGTTTTTTTTTTTTTTTTTTTTTTTTTTTTTTTTTTTTTTTTTTTTTTTTTTTGAATATCATTTGAACTACATGAAATTATAACAATGATATGTAATTTTTCTGAATTACTGACACCAGGCTGGGGAAAGTTAACAGTTTGTAAGTGTGACCTAGTAGCTGAAATGTTATGTATGACATTTATGGATAAAAAAAAATTGTCCTGAACGCTGATATAGAAAAATAATCTAGATGAGATAAATGCGCACGACTGGTCAGCGGAAGAAGATCATTTCTTTATATGAACATTTGAGAAAAAATTCGTTCAAAATCTTTTTTTAAACCAAAAAGTGTTTAATTCTAGGTTTTAAATAAAAATAATTCAATGCCTTTAAGTGAATATTTTGTTTTAAATCGTTATAAAATTATATGTTTCTTTATCAAATTTAAAATGCATGCGGTTTTTGCGAGCAATCGCCTGGTTTAAAGGCCTAATATTCATACTAATATAATTCATATGATATTTTAAGTTCAGATTTTGACAGGAAATTAAATCACTTACGATGAGTAAGTTTTTACATATCTTTCACTTTCTCTTTCGAACGAAATTAAATTTTGATCGTATCGTTCCGTGAAACATAAAAATGAAATTCAAAGTCCTTGGATATATATATATATATATATATATATATATATATATGTATAAATATCGAAACTGAAGCATACATATGCATTCAAATTCTTTAAGCTTATTGTTTATACTTCTAATCATGTTGTCTATTTTAAAAAAAAAAAAGTTATTAAACGATGATTAGTTCAGAGAATGTTAAATTATGTGAACCACTAAACAGGGCCGGTGCATGGGCGTTTTTTGAACTTTGGACACAGTCAGTTTGTGGGGCACGTGACGCTATTCACTAGGACAGTGGTCGGCAAATAGCGGCTCGCGAGACGTGTGTGGCTCTTTAGCGACCTGAGTGCGGCTTGGCCAGTTAGACACAAATCAGGGTTTACTCCAAAAAAAAAAAACATGGTTCTTGACAGGTTCTTGAAAAGAAATTTGGCTCTCAAAAAACTATTAATAATCGTGCTGCTGATTTTTAGCTCTTTTGACTTATGAGTTTGTCGGCCATGGCCCTAGGCCGATCTGACTTTAAGAATGGTCATAGTCAAACTAGGTCTTACTGGTCATAATTGGACAAGTCATGCAGGGTATTCGATCATTTGCTCAGTTTCTAAAATTTCTATTTTTGCTTTTGTAACAATTGAAATGCCGGAGTCCTGATTCTGTTACCGCTAATCTCATGCAAACACTGAATCCGAAAAAAATCAAGATCTTCTTTAATGCTAATAAGTCCAAAACATTTACACCTGGTTAATCCCCACTTCCCAAAGACATNAAACTAATCTTATCCGCTAGTGATGGTTTTGCTTGGCTGGGTTGTTTTGTTTTGGTTTTTTTTTTGAGGGGGGGGGGGATTGGCCCCTCGGCCACCCAGCACACTATAAACTCTAGTAACAATTAAAAGAAAGCATCAACAACACCAGTTTGAATATCATGAAATGGGGCGCATTTGCCTAAAAGGGTGACTTTGCCTATTAAATACTTAAATTAAGAAAGTTGTTTTTCATGACTTTCTATATTTCTCTACCTAAATTTTTAATTGCTAATGAACGCACACATGCAGACATGTTGTTTTATGTATTTTCGCTTTTTTTACGCTGTAAAGCCATGAGATTCGAACGATGGAGCTCTCGGATCCTTGACATCAATATTTTACTAACTTAGGTGATTTTAAACTTTCATTTTAAGGTATTATAATTTTATTTCCGTATGCATTTAATTTGAATAAATTTCAAGGAAAAAAGATTTTCATTATGTTTTTGATTAAGTTTATTAAATCTGTATTGCTTTTCATAAGGCTCTTCATTCACAGCGCTTGTCTCCGTGCCCCGTTTCATTCAACTGTCTCCCTGCCCACCTACCGCTAAAACCATGGCAGCTAATACATCATCTCTCCTACCGGGTACCAAAAAACATCACCAATACAAGCTACCCAGCAACAGCTACACAATAAAACATCAACACCAAATACGCTCACTATCAAATATCGACACCTAATACTGAAACAAGATTTGCGGCTTTGTATAACAGATACGGAGATACCCTTGTAGTTGTAGCTTCTCGACTCTTGGTCAGGAAAAACCTCGGCGTCGAAATCTGTAACGGAATTAAGTTTGCGGCATTCCACGCAGGTGCGAATATAACCGTCCTTTGAACAAAACAACAACAGTACAGCGGGGGCGGCATAAGGTGATCTACTTTCCTCAACGATCCCCAACTCTAACATATTTCTAATTACCTGATCCAATTTTTCTCTTAAGTGTAATTGGGACTGTATATTGTTTTAACGCTAACGGTTTGTCGGATGTCACTGTGATCTTAAAATTCTTCTGTGGCCTTTCTTGGAATGTCCGATTAGACGTCACCATAATGTGTTGTCAGTGTAATCTATCAATGTCGTCTGTTTGGCATGGTGTCAAATCAGGATTAATGCTAATTTGCTTGAGTTTGTCGTTGTCTTTGTAGGTCACGGTTGGTAAAGGTATAATATCAGCAGAAATGCTTAGAATATTTTCCTCGTCAAAGTCATCTTCCGAAATGATAGCACTTACCATGACGTAGGCTATGCGTAGCCTACGTTATTATCTGGAGTCACTGTTTCATCCTTATGACGGTCTGAATATTTGACCACTCTGTTTATTTGATAGGTTTTGGAAGACATTTCGTTCTTAATGGTAACATTACATTTGGACGGACATCGAATAACTTGATTATGGTCCATCCCAAAATAAAGACATCTTGTTATGTCTTTTAGGCTTAAGTCTCCTACTTCAATATTCTCAGATATTATAGTCTTTTTGTCATGTTTTTTTCATTTTAAATTTTGAGATCTCATTGATTGAAAGGTTTATTTGGACCAAATTTGGAATTTCAAATAGCTATAAGTTTATTTCGATTAATTGCAGGGAGGAAATAGGGAGGACTTTAGTCTTTTGATACAAAAGAATTTGGTACCTGAATATATTCCTGAGATTTAAACTGGGGGCCACTATCAGACAAAATTTCCTGTGGGAAACCTATTCTGGAAAAAAATGGTACTTAGTGCTTCTATCACAGTCTCGGCACTGGTGGTACTTAGTGCTTCTATCACAGTCTCGGCACTGGTGGTACTTAGTGCTTCTATCACAGTCTCCGCACTGGTGGTACTTAGTGCTTCTATCAGTCTCGGCACTGGTGGTACTTAATGCTTCTATCACAGTCTCGGCACTGGTGGTACTTAGTGCTTCTATCACAGTCTCAGCACTGGTGGTACTTAATGCTTCTATCACAGTCTCGGAACTGGTCTCTTTTAAAGCAACGGCCTCTGGCCAGTCAATTAATGTAAGGATGAACCTGTTTTTCTTGGCGGCCATCTGCATGGGGCCGACTAGATCTATGGCGACCTTAGCAAATGGGGTTGTTATCACATTCATGTTCCTTAACTCTATTGCTTTGTTACGTCCTGGTTACCTGGCCTTTTGGAATTTATCGCATGTTTTAATTTAGGCCTATTTTTTGACATCTTTATCTATCCCAGGCCAATAAAATTGGGAATATAATCTTTTATTGACATGTGCCCTGTCATTTCTCAAAACACAACACTACACAATAATAAAGGTCATTTCCCCTTACCCAAAATACATCACACAATACCAAGCATTTAATATTATTAATAATTTTAAAAAAAAAATAATAATATTAATAGCAACATCTACCCATATACTCTCTATTAAACATCTTTTCCCATACTAAGCATTCACACCCCTAAATCTATTTCACAACACAGTCCTGTAGAGAATTTAACATTTAATAATTAACTATCAAATATATATATAACAAATATTTTTGAATATCAAGAAAAGCTAATACCCGTATAAAAACAAATCAAAGTAACAAGTTAAGCACAACATTTTCTCCGGAAGCATTAAGCATGAAAAAAACCATAATTATTTGTAAATAAAATTTCATAACATTACTACAACTATTGCAAAATGAAACGGAAAACAAAAATTGGATCAGAAACAGGCATGACACATTGTTGAATTATTTCTTTTAAATTTTAGTGGGCACTTCCTACAAAAAAAAACAACACAACAGTGTTTATAAAGCTTTAGAGCATAGACTGGATATGTACATGTCTGGTGTCCACAAGTCTTATATTAAACAGACCATTATTATTTTAGAAGCGGAAAATGAAAAAAAAAATGTTGCTGATTGTAGAACAGCAATATTTTGTTTACAATGTGCTAGGGAAGAAACTGAATCGTTTTACCAGTAAACAGTAAAACGTTTTTGAAGGTGGCATTAAAACAACTCGCTCGCCATTCTTCAACTGAACCTAAACTGTATAAAAAGAGCAGAATAGAAAGGCATTTTAAACCTAAAAGAATTATCAAACATTATTAAACACCTTGCAAAACGGATGTTTTCATTGTTATGGTACCAGTATTATTAAAATAATAAATAAAAGCAAAGTTATTAGACAGGGTATTCTTCCGATTTTATGTGGTAAAATTTTTATAAATTACATTAGTTGTTAGGGGTCGTTTGCAAAATATGCCACGCTCAAGGGGGAGTGAGGGTCGAGAATTTGTGACACATAGTGACAGGAGGGGCGGGGGGGGGGTAGTCAACAATTTGTGACATAAGGTGTTTTTTTTAAATCTAAAATTTTTCTAATAATCTTTATTTAATTAGTTTTAAAAACATTAATTTGGGGTCAAAATTGCTTCAGGCATTATAAGTACTATGAAACTCAGTTTTCTAAGGTGTGGTGGAGTGTTAGTCAACAATTTGTGACATAAGGTGTTTTTTTTAAATCTAAAATTTTTCTAATAATCTTTATTTAATTAGTTTTAAAAACATTAATTTGGGGTCAAAATTGCCTCAGGCATTATAAGTACTATGAAACTCAGTTTTCTAATAATACTACATCTTAATTCAATATGGGAACATTTTAAAGACTAAAATAAAAATCTTAGTTTAGTTATGAAAATTTTATGTATGTTTGAAATTTTTAGGTGTGACATGACACTAGCGGGGTGGGGGGGGGAGGGAGGGGGGATTCATGACACTTCGTGACAGGGGTGGCGGGGGGTCTTAAAAGGTCATTTATAGCGTGACACACTTTACGAAGGACCCCTTATTTTTTGTGTTGATTTTACCTTTTTCATACCTACCATTTTCAGCATTTCATTTGAATTTGTTTGGTCAGATGTTAAATTAATTTTCACTCCATTTTTTCTTGAAAGCTTAGCTATCTCAGAGTGGTCATTTTCAGTTGCAAGGTGCAGCACACTTTTACCGCCAGGTGTCTTCTTGTTTACTTCAGCATGATTTTCAATCAACAGTTTTACAATGTTTTTGTGACCTTTCTCAGAGTCTATTATTAACACGGTGAAGACATTCCATGTCTCATTAACTTTAACGTCTGCTCCACTTTTAATATCATTAACTTTAACGTCTGTTCCACATTTAATCTCCAAAAAAGATGGCTTCACAATCACTTAATTCTGCTAGTTTTATCAGCAGACTCCACTTTCAATCTCTTGTGTGCTTAAATTTGTCCTCAGTTGTTGTATCCGATACATTGTTAGTTTTGTCATCATCATTTTGACCTTTTCTCAATAGCGTGGTATCTGCTGAAGTGCTTTCTGGGTCATTTTTATTTGAGTTTTTTTTTTGTGTATCAATTTTAGGCTGCAATATAAAATAATTAAATTAGAATCATGTAGAATTTTTTTTTGTTTAAATCGTTTACCAGTACCATGTCAATTTCGCTTTCTTGGAATCCCAATCCAAACCCAGTTTGAGCACAATTTTGTTTTTTTTAAACCATCAATTTTAAAATATGTTGTAAGGATTTTGTAAAAAAAAAAATTGTTAAAGTAGATCCTACAGGTCAGATGCAATTAATTAAATAAAGTTACCGGTATAGCTATTTGAAATTTCAAATAAACATTTCAATCAACTGATTATTGAGTAATGAATACTTTATATGTATGCATACGATTTCTTTCAGATAAAAGGACACACTAAATATATGATGTCTTTTGCAAATATTTCACATCTCCTTAACATAGTTATGCCATTCTTATATGATTTATAAATCATCACATTTTTAGAACTTTCTACAAAACATTTTTTTTTCTCTTTTGACTCTGGTAACACTTAGAAATATTTAGAAAAGGTAATTATTATGTTGATTTTTTTTGTTGTTATCCATTTCCGTTCAACATGTAAAATGATGTAATCAGTACTTTTTATGATAGACACCTTGCTTTGACGCAATATCTTTTTAAAATTCATTTAATTATTAATTATTTTACACAAAAAATGCTTTAAATTATAAAAAAAAAAAGCATAAATATTTAGTAGGCCTACTAATAATTATTTGCAAGTCCTTTCGAAGCTCTAAGCTCTAAACATAAAGATCATTTGTCCTGTCTATGAAATCAAGTTTAGCATACTTTGCTCTTATATTTCAATTTGAAAGTACTTAATTGTATCAATACTTGTGCCAAAAGATTACCCTGGGTCACGACAACCGGGGTAAATTCATTATGTTTATGGCACTGGACGTCACAATGCCTAATTTTCATATGTTTGCTTAAATGATCCCCCCCCCCCACGCTCAAATTGTCTAAAAGATACACTAAAATTAGGACAATGTTAAAATGTCCTAATGGTTTTTGAAATAATAAATACAAATTTGGGGATGGGTTCCCTAGAATACTCCCACAATTTCATTCAGGGGCCGGTAGTGCCCTCAATTTCTGCCTCGCTTCCAAAACAAATGACAGTATAGTTTGCCCTCGTCACCAATTTTGATGCCTACCGCAACAGCTAGTCTAGTGATGCACTTGGCAAGCGTAGAGTTTTTTCATACTTCTATCCATGTTAAAAAATCCTACAGTTGTCTAAAAATGCCACCACTCCATATGAAAATAGGGACAAAAGGCAGACAACTCTTCCACCCTCTTGCTACATCAATTATGCAGCCCACCGATTGCACTGCCGAGCCGAAAATATGAAATGCACCTCCTTCCCGGAGGAAATTATCTGACATATATGCTGAGCATTTATGCTTAGGGCTATTGATTTTGTTACTACTGACAATTAAGTTTAAAAATAATAATAATTTTTTTTTTTAATAACTATAATTAAAATGGAAATGAAAAATTCTTGCTCTTAACTGTTGGCAGAGGGCTCAAAAGTTCTGAACTTTAAACATAGTTAAACAGTAGTGAATCTCTAAATTCAATTTTTGATCAAACACATTTTCCATATTATTCCTTTATGAGCGGCTCCTACAAACAGATGAATAACTATTGCACTTAGATGAAAAATGTTTGTGTTATTTCCTCTACCCACCTGCTAATTATTTTTTGTTTTAATATAAACAACATTAAAATCTGCACTGCCTATAATTTGATAAATCTTTGTAACTTTGCATGTTTAAAAATGAGAGCTAAGTTGTTTATTTCAAGATGTAATATGTTGAAATACTGCACAGGTGTGCAATAAATTGAAGTTGAACCAACATTGTACATTAATGTCTGAAATTGAAGGCATTGTCGATACAACGACCAAGTCTATGTAACAAAATCACCGAAAAATATGGCTAAGAAACATTTCATGCATTTTCGCTCCACATTGCGTCACATGCACAGAACCATTCTTTTATGGACTAAGGCTGTAACTGGGCTCTATATTACTTAAAAACACAAAGCCATCATATTTTAACCATAATCACGAAAAAATGCGGTTATAGTGTTATAGCCTAAGAAAATAATAAGGAGATCATGAACTTCCAGTCTGTAATCTATTTAAAAAAATTAAAATCCCTGTTTCCCTCCAAATACGCACACACACGCAAAATCTAATATATCACACATCCCAACTAATAAATAAATAAATTAAAAATTAAAAAAGGGAAAAAAAATAAGTTGATAATAAATGAATGAATTGTCTATTATTTATTTCATATCAATTTATTAAAAATTTAATTTAACTTTAAATAATTTTAAGGGCAATGTCAACGTATCCATGTTTCAGATTCCTACAATATTGCTTAATTGTAAAGATTTTTTGTATTTTTTTCTACTTTATTGGAATAACTATAGCTTTATTTTACCTTTGGTTTAATGAATCCAAAACATTGAGTGAATTTGTAGACTAAGCCAATGCTATTAAAAAAATGTTAGTTCATTAAAAAATAATAATAATAAATCAGATTTAATTTATTAACAGCTATTAAATAGAAATTTAATGTCTTATTGAAATCGTTTAGTCTAATCAAAACTAAATAAACAATATATGTAAATGCATTGATTCAACAAAATAAATTGAAAGACAAAATACTTTTCTTGAGTAGGTCACATAATGTTTTAGATTTATACAATTATTTTATATTTATATTTTCATTCATTTATTTTAGGTTACATAATAAAAATAAATCATCTTGCTTTTAAACAAGATAATTTTCATTCTTTTATATCATAAAAAACAAACAAATAAAAAACAACAAACAAACAACATTACCCAACTATCAAAGTCAAGATGCTACCCACAACGCCAACAAGTATTCCAATTATTGGGCTTGTATTGTCATGATGCTCAGCTTTTTCCGAGAAAGCTAGAATGAAACAAGTTTTACTTGTAAAAACAATTAAGAAATTATGACATCAGTTCGAATTTAACCTTACAGCGGGCACGCTCTTTTTGTTACAAGACCAGGTGCGGTGTTTCAATTTGAAATCACTAATGAGTGACTGGTTAAATTAGTTTATTTTATTAAAGTTTTGTCAAATAATTATTTTTTAAATAATTTAACCAATATACAACATAAAATTCATCCCCAATAGACATTTTTTAGAATTTCCTCAATATCCTTGAGATTCTTTAAATCAACAAGCTTTGAGAACAAGCTAAACTATATTTAACAACAAACTAAGGGACATTTAAGAACCAACTAAATGATCTTTAAAACAAACTAAGCGATCTTTAAGAAAAATCTAAGCGATCTTTAATAACAAACTAAACGATAATATAGAACAAACTAAACGATTTTTAAGACCGAACTAAATGATCTTTAAGAACAAAACAAATGATTTTTAATAGTAAACTAAATGATTTATAAGAATAAACTAAGCGATCTTTCACAGAAAACTAAATGTTCTTTAGGAACAAACTAAAAGATCTTTAAGAAAAAACTAATAGATCTTAAGGAACAAAATTAATTATCTTTAAGAACCAACTAAGCGATCTTTATAAAAAAAATTAAGCGATCTTTAACAAAAAACTAAGTGATCTTTATTAACAAACTAAGCGATCTTTGTGAACAAACCAAAAAATCTTCAACAACAAACTAAGCGATCTTTAAGAACAAACTAAACGATCTTTAACAACAAACTAAACGATCTTTAACAACAAACTTAACGATCTTTAACAACAAACTAAATGATCTTTATCAACAAACTAAATGATCTTTAAAAAAACAAACTAATCGATCTTTAACAACAAACTAAACGATCTTTAACAACAAACTAAACGATCTTTAACAACAAACTAAACGATCTTTAACAACAAACTAAACGATCTTTAACAACAAACTTAACGATCTTTAACAACAAACTTAACGATCTTTAAGAACAAACTAAACGATCTTTAACAACAAACTTAACGATCTTTAAGAACAAACTAAACGATCTTTAACAACAAACTAAACGATCTTTAAGAACAAACTAAACGATCTTTAACAACAAACTAAACGATCTTTAACAACAAACTTAACGATCTTTAACAACAAACTAAATGATCTGTATCAACAAACTAAATGATCTTTAAAAAACAAACTAAACGATCTTTAACAACAAACTAAACGATCTTTAACAACAAACTAAACGATCTTTAACAACAAACTAAACGATCTTTAACAACAAACTAAACGAGCATTAACAAACTAAACGATCTTTATAAAAAAACTCATCGATCTTTAAGAAGAAACTAACCGAACAATAACAACCAATTAAACGATCTTTAAAAACAAATTAAGCGATCTTTTAGGACCACATTTTTTAGAGATATTTAATATTTTGCATTAATTTCCCCTCCCCCCCCCCCCCAATTATTCCAAATTTTTCTCCTACCAACCTACCTTTAAAAAAAAAATTTTTAACCATTTTAAATTACTTT